>CAUHTR010003301.1:0-47727 GCA_959609185.1 Schmidtea polychroa
ATATTGATTCCCTGATTGTGAAATTTATAGATTCAAGACAATTTGTAAATTCATCTTTGAAAAATGCTGTCTCAACCCTTAACACATTACCATTAGCAGAATCTGAGTTTAGAGGATCTATTATTATTAATAGTAAAGGGGTTTTCCCGTATGATATAGCGACTTCCTTTGATGTATTAAGATCTACATTAGAATTACCCTCAAAATGGAGTGACGAATCTGATGATGAATATAATAAAACAAAATTAATATGGCAAGAGACATCATATAAATCCCTTTTGGATTATATGGTGGTCTATTTGAAATTAGACGTGTTTCTGTTGGCTGACTTCTTTCAGCAATTCCGGGCTAAGAGTATTGTTCATAATAGGCTTGAGCCTTTGAATTTCCTAGGTATCCCCAGCCTTTCTTGGAGATTTTCTTTGTTAAGTCTTGATAAACCGATTGAGCTTCTCACCGACATGGAAATGTATAATTTCTTTGAAAATGGGATTAGAGGTGGGATAACTTTTGTGAATAAACATTTTGTTAGTAGTGATGAAATAACAGAGTTGTTGTATATTGACATCAATAACCTGTATGGATGGGCTTTATCACAAAGCTTCCCTATGGTGGTTTTGAATGTGCGACTGGTCACACTGCTTAAGAGAGGTTATTAATTGAGTGCACAACGGTAGATTTAATTCAACTTGATTATGGCTATACTATAGAAGTAGATTTAAAAATACAGAAATCTATTCATGACAAACTAGATGATTTTCCAGTAGTTCCTGGAAAGATGTGCCCACCTTTTTCTTAAGTGGAGAAGTTGCTACTTACACACGATCCAAAACACACACTATGTTCTCCATTGGTGACTTCTCCAAATCTTTCTTCAGTTAGGTGTCGTTGTTACCAAGGTACATAGGGCTATTAAGTATATACAAAGCACCGTCTTCAAGAAATATATGGATACCAACACACAACTACGAGCCGCATCCACAACACCGCTCAATAAAGACTATTAAAAGTTGCTCAATAACAGTTTGTACGGAAAAACTGTTGAGAACTTGATAAAACGTATCAACTTACGATTGTGCAATTCCGAACAAAAACTTATCACATATGCTCAAAAACCGGCATTTAAGAAATCTACTAGAATAGACGATGATTTGATTTCGGTTTTGCTTAGGAAAGAGTCTGTGTGTTTAGATAGGCCCAGCTACATCGGGCAAACTGTACTTGATCTTTCTAAACTGAGAATGTATCAGTTGCAGTATAATGAATTGCAAAAATATCGCGATTAGTTTAACTGTCAAATTAATATAGTAGCTAGTGATACAGACTCTTTCTTATTTGCAATTAAACATTGTAGTCTTGACATTCTCTTACCTGTCATGATTCGTGACTCCTTGCTTGACACATCTAATTATAACCCATAACATACTTTATATAGTAGAGCACTGGATTCCGTCATTGGAAAATTCAAAGACGTGAATAGAGATTGATATATAAGGAGTGGGCGTTTCTTCGTCCCAAGAGTTGCAGTTTATTAGGTGATAAAGAAACTCTTAAAGCAAAATCTGTCACATTGAAGACACTGGCTTAAATCACAATTCTTATTGTGATTGTTATTTCAAAATAAGTTTTACTCGGTGCCACAATTCCGCATTGCATCCAAAAATCATCAATTGTACAGCATAAAAAACATTAAGAAGGCGCTGACAAATAGAGATGACAAGCGGTATTGGAAATCGAAAAACAAGAGTTTGGCATATGGGCATTATCGGGTAGGGCACACTTTTATATATGATGACGATGATGAGGACGATATAGAAAATCAATATTTTGATGATCAATATGGACAAGGTACTAGCATCCAAGATCATAAAAACAGAATACTGATGCAATATCATTTGTGATATTTCGGTTATCATCAATGATCAAAGTTTGAAATAAAAAGACAATACAAGATTATAATAAAAAGAAATTCAAAATTCGAATTATTCGAGAATGCCGGCCCTGGACAAATCATTTATTAACTAAGTTTCTCGACGACCCAACCCCCCCCCCCCCCCCCAGGGCTCCAACGCTTATATCATATCCTTTATCTAAAGGTGAAATAACTATTATGATAACAGTATTTTATTTCTTCAGACATAAACTTCTTGAAGTATAAAGATATTGGTTACCGTATTGGAAAAATCCATAAATGTAAGAAAAACGTATCAGCACTAATTGTTGGAACAGTAGGAATATGGGATAGTAAGAATTATTAAATACTGAAAAAAATCAGGAATAAACCAAACCGAAATAAAAACGTTGGCAAAAATATCAACAAAAAGCAGCAATAATATCAGGCTATCAGCAGATATATCGTGAGCATGTAATTACGCGTAAATGAAATAATATCAACAAAACAACAATGTATTTGTTACAATAACCAATATAATTAAATTCAAAAAGCTGAAAGATCTAGTATTTACCACTTTTATATCCATCTGGACATTTGTGGCACAGCAATTGTGTGTTGCATTGAGATAAATTTTTATTGTGAAATTTACAAATTTCTTGTCGACAAAAGCAATTTGCAACTGTTACAGGATATGTAAATATTAATAAAATCGCTATTACAGATTGTAAACTGCTGTAATTTAAATTGGTTGATTTTATTCCATTAACTCATACCTATCGATCCTTATACTGTAGTCTTGATTTATTTTATATATCTCATTCTTAGTCACATTAATCTAGATTCATTGAAAATCTTTATATTCCTCAAGAACTAATTTGTTTTCCAATAAATTTCAATATATCATGTGCAAATAAATGTGCACTTTTAATTTCCATTTCAATTACAATTTTTAAAGTTCCGTTGCTCTTTTGTGACCTAGATTATAATTTATTAAAATTCAATATAAAAATACTAATTACTAAATAAATCTAAATCACCAAAAATTAATCTACAATAGCAATAACAATAAGTACTAAATAATTTATAAAAAGAATGTTTATTTAAAAATTCCACATGAAAACGAAGTAAACATTTTATAAGAAAATATCTGCAACCATATTGAATTGACCCCATGAACTTGTAAAACAAATATTAAAAATTACGCGATCAACATGGATCAAAAAAATCAACAAAAGTTATATTTCTATAGTTAAGTGCAAATTCTTCATTTAGAAAAATAAGCAATAATTAAAAAACCGTCGATTGATGACCACTATCAGAGCCTGAATCATGTATTTTTCCTTGTAATGCAGTAGATCCTGGTTCTATTTCCATTAATTTAGAGGTATCATTAGTAGGCAATGGAGGCTTTCTGGATTCCGGCTTTGACGGTGGAATTTCACTGGATTTTTGATCAAGAGTTTCTTTCAGCTTTTCAAATGGTGGAATAGGAGGCGGTGGATTACTAGGCCTTTTTGGTGGAGCATTTTCCATTTTGGACGAGCTTTTTCAGTATTTTCAGAAGTCGATAAAACAGTCGGTAATACAGTTGGTTTCTTTAAAGGTACTGAAGGAGGCTGATTGGGTTTGAAAGAAGTATTAATCGATGTACCTCGTCTAATAAAACTTTCACTATGTGGAATTTCGAAATTATGTTTTTCGGAGATCGATTTTTCAAGTATACTTGTACGCTTTTTGATGATTGGTTTGTTGTCGGTTTGATCTCTCATTTTAGGTTCATCAGGTGGGTTTTCTACATCTACATCTGTTATTTGAACTTTTGGTACTGGAGGAGGTGGAGCTGGGGGTTTTCTCGGTGCTTTGAGCCTAATAGTAGTTTCCCTAGCATTATAAAATTAAATTTAAAAACAATCTTAGATAAATTTCAATTTCCTATGCCAAACAAAAAATAACTGAAAAAACCATAGAACATGGAATCCGACATACATAAATTTCCCAATATCGAAGATTTTTATAGTTCCAGGACATTATGCCCAGTTTAATACGCCCAAAGGTAATGTCTAATAGTATATAGCTTATACTAAAAAATCCATTTAATATACAGCATAAACATTTCAAATATTCAAAATCTAGTGTTACAGTTAGCCGTTGTCCAAATTAAATATTTAAAAATTAAAACCAATTAAAATCAACAACACTGTCCCTATAAACCTACTTTCGCTTATTCACAAACAAGTTTTATTCAGTAGCAAGGAGGGACAAGATAGTATTGTATATCAAATTTATTACAAATATATTATTTTTCTAATTTTTTAATGTCATTTAAATTAACCCATTTGAAATCCGACACGCTCAACTGACCATAACAGCATGCGTCAGTAAGACTTTTACTGGGTAATACTTAAGTTTTGGGGGGGCTGAATTCAAAAATGAGTTAATTAATATATACTCTGAGTTTATCCGACAAAATATTCTGTCCCCCTATGGGTATTGCTCACAAGGGTACTAGATTTTTGTAAATTTCTAACATTTTTATGAATTTTTATCATTTTTGTGAATTTTTGGTAAAATTATCAATGAATGCCTTAAACAACAAATTTGCCTAAATAATCATTCAAATAAAAGCATTAAATACCTTTACGACATGTTGAATGTGAGTAGTACCCAATACCCATAGGGGGACAGAATATTTTGTCGGATAAACTCAGAGTATATATTAATTAACTCATTTTTGAATTCAGCCCCCCCAAAACTTAAGTATTACCCTTTTACTGTATCTTTTAATTAGAAATAATGTTACAGGATTATTAAAATTATTTATGTTTCACATACTTTAACAAAAATATATTTAATTCAAAACTTATAAAATCATTGTTAGTTAGACGGTAGTCAAAAAATTGCGAATCTTAAAAAGAAATTTAACTTATTATTTTACTCATAATTTGTCAGTAAAATTTATAATAATTTTTTTCATAATTTTTTATTTTGTTAAACTAAGTTTCTTAAGTAAACAAGTTTTTTTTGAATTAATAAATAAATAAAAGTATAGTTTTCATATTTATTTTCTTTTATATTTTACTTCGAAATTTAGTTTAAAGGATATGAACCGCAATTAGCTTTTTTTCCTAACATATATATACTAGTTAAAAATCAAATTGACGAATCAAAGAATAAATAGTTGGTATTGATAAAAGTAGGTATAGTTTAACAGCTGATAGTTCTAGTGTTAAAAAGTTCACCATATGAAATGATTAATTCACTCGGTATTTTAAAATTCTGCATTTAGTTAACAATGAATTTACGTATTTCTAATAAATATATATACTTGTATTAATTTTTAGTATTACAACTCACTTCAAAGATTTGAGAGAATCAGATTTTTGTTCAAGCGCTGAAGAATTCATTTGATTCGTGAAATCATCTGATAATATATCAGCTGATGACAATGAATCACTATCACCGCAATATCTAGGAGATTTAGAAGGCTTTAATCCCTCTACATCTCGGTCCTGTGTTTTGAGATTTGAAGCAGTGTTGATATTTTGTTTAGAAACTAAATAAACTACTATGAAAATAAACTTGTGATAAAATAGTTAAATTTAAAACTTCCAAACATTTAAATTAATATTGGATTTATAGAATTCTCAAATGAAAAATTTATTTACAAGAATTTAATTTCGAAAAAAATCACTTCTCCAGTCCAAACAACTTCAATCCTTTAAGTAGTAGTCATGTATCATTCATCAATTTTTATTTTCATCACAATTTAAACGTGTTCAATTTTTAGTGAAATAAAAATAATATAGTAAACGGATAATTTGATTCAAATTTTTTATTTTCAATTTAAATTTAAATTTAAATTTCAATTTCCATTATAGTTTAATAAAGTATTAAGTAAGTTTTGTTAAAATAGTTTGAAATGTATTTTGTTTTTACTTTCACATGAAATAACCCCCATGGACGATTAATTCGAGTTTTAGGGTGTATGAAATATTTCTTAATAATATCTCGTTAATTTTAATTTAAAATAAAATTCCAACGTTAAATATAAATGGATTTTAAATGAATCAAAATTGATTACTTCATTAAAACTATTATAAGTTGCACCTTCAAAAAAAGCATTTTGTAAATATATTATATTAATTATAAGAAAACGCAAATCAAACATTCTTTTCACAATATATTTCAACAATTTTCCTGTCATCATCGGGTAGGATATAATACCTATATAAATTAAGCATTTTTAAACAATTAAAAAAAATTTTTTTTTAATAAAAACATTTCATTCTTTTAAAAATTATAATTAAAATAATTTATTTTTTAAATTGTAACATTTAGAATTTAATTTAATAATTTATTAATTATTTAATTTAACAACAAAAACCAATACATACAATATACAAAAATTATTTAAAAACATTTAAAACACAAGTATTCACTGCATTCTGCACATTAATTCTCGGATTCAATGACTTTATCAATAATGCCTCACAAATTAGACGTTCCCAATAATTATCGAAATTTTTCAATAAAATTTTAAAATCAGACATACCAATTTCACTCTTAAGGGTTTTATTGTGCTCACTAATATTGATCAAAACCGTCGGTTTATAATGCCCTCGTGCTCGAATACAGAGATGAAAAAGAAGTCTCTCCAATGTATGTGGCATTACACCCATTACATGTAAACTAGGGTGGACAACAATATCGGAATTCAATAACCGGGAAAGTATCGACACTAAATTTTGGAACCGGAAATTCCCGGGAAAAATAAACTAAATTAAAAATTTAAATATACTGTACTGTAAGTTAAAATTATTTGGTTTTGTAAATAAACTGTATATATTATATATACTATATGAATATATTAGGGCTTATAAATACATTTAACACAATGACAAAATTTATTTCACACTTTTTGATAGTGAGTTCATAGCCTTTTGAGCTCTTTCGTAACCTCTGGGTCCAAGTTTCAAAAATTTTAAAACTTAATAATATACATAGCAAACAAAAGGTATTTGAGATGTAAATATCATGGTCATATTTTCAAAGGTTTCATTAATTTATATTTCATTAATTTTCAATTATAATTTGATTCGTCGAGCTTGTTTATTGGATTATTATTTGCAGGTATTATTTGTTGGTAATTCAGATTCAATCTATTACTGCATGTCAATTTCTAAACTATGTTTAACACACACCAACAATAATATAGCTTTTACAGGTAGCCTTTTCCAAAAGGAGCGGGAAATAAATTATTTTACTGCATCAAATGGAATATTATTATTATTATTTGCAAAGTTATTATACAGATATACCCACAATGAATACCCGTCTATAACGTCTTAAATAAAGATAATATAATTTAAAACAATAACCTTTGATATCAATCCCAATTAATTCTAAAAATTTCAAACATTTCATTGTCAAAACATAAAACCAAGTAAATAAACACCTAATTGATCATTAACCCTAAACGACTTAATAAAACCGTGGATGATTAATAGAAAATTAATAAAAACTGGTTCTAAAAGTAAAACATAAATCTAGATTACTTTGCAATAACATTCATCACAACCTAATAAACCTATAAAAAGATATAATTTCACAGGAACTATTATTTTTTCATAGCCAAATACTGACTATTTCCATTGAAACATTGATATTTTACCAATAAGAAAATTGTTCATTTAAATAGAGATATTCAAAACATTTCCACCTTAACCGATCCCTCACCAAATATTTCTACTCCTTTAAACATCATTATACAACAATATCTTTTTAGTTTAGCAATTCAGCCAATCCTCTTAAAACCCATAGAAAATGTGAAAATTCATCAAAATATGAATTTTCTTTAACTGTCATAGATTACCCTAATGATTCAAACAATTATAACATGATAAGAACTTTTTTCTAATTTCACCACTTATTTTTTTCCCATTTTATTTATTAATAAGAGCTTGAAGACTATAAATCAGTAATATATCGATGTTTTTGATATTCACGAATTTTTGGCACTGCATTTTTAAGTGAAATTCGTGAATATCGAAAACATCGATATATTACTTATTTATAGTTTTCAAGCTCTTTTTAATAAATAAAATTATAACATGATATATCTTTCAAACTAAATCACAAATATCAATATATTCTACATTAATTTTCATATAAATTTCAAATTTATCTTACCATCATGTTCTTAGCTTAAGATTATCAATATTTAAAAGTTCATCCAACTGATTAAGATTCGTGCATATATTCTTAGAAAATATATAGTTATTGAAAAAATCATTTAGTCAAATTGAATATCATCAAAATTAATCCTATCACTTGATTATTCTAATTATTAACCTATCATTAAAATAATTTTTAAACAAAATATAATTAAAAAACAAGTCAATTAAATACAGCAAGAAATTAATTAAATTTATCAATTAAATTTATCAGAATCACCATTATATTATTAAATATTCTTTCAGTCAACATCAAATTCACAAAAATGATAGGTTAAATATTTCCTAAAACCAGTTGACTGAGAAATGATAACAAATTCTTTTAATAAATTTGTCGCTGAGTCCTTTAATAATAGCAATTTCTTATGTAATTAGATATTTTAAACTATTTCAAATTCGAAAAAATATAAAAATATCCATAGGGAGACAAAATATCTTGTCGGATAAACTCTGACTTACAATATGCTACCCAAATGGTTTTTATTGATTAATTTGTTTTATATATATTTGCATAGATACATCAAAATTAACTAAAAATACTCAAAATGTGATTTTACTATATTGTCTAAGAATTCCGTTACTTAAATATTCATATTTTGTAAGTTTCGTTGATTGGTTATTGATATACCAAGTTGATGATGGAGCCATATAATTCCAGTGGGCCATGTATTCCCTCATCATGTTCTACCGATGCACCAAGACAGAACTGAATCCACTGAAACCAATGTCGAAATTTCGCTGCGTGAAATTTGTAGCTTTTCTTCCTTTTGGTAAGCAGGGATTTCTATTAATAATCACAGTAATACAATAAAGTGATAATTTAGGCCTTTTGCTGCGAATTATGTATTTAATGAAAAAAATCTTCGACTATTAGATAGTCGAAATTTTTTCATTAAATAGATTATTCGCAACAAAATGCTCAAATTATCAATTTATTATTTTAAATAATAAATGCTGCTACCAAGAAATCGTCACTTTATACAATGATAGTAATAGTAATAATAATATTTGATGAAAATGTTACTGAAAATAATCATGAAATTGACGCAGAAATTAATAATGATAATGAAACTTCGAAAATGAAATAATAAGAACTTTGTAAATAATAATAATAATAATCATAATAATATTCCATTTGATGCAATAAAACAATTTTTTTCCAGCTCCTTTTGGAAAAGCTACCTGTAAAAGCAATATAATTGGCTGTTGGTGTGTGTTAAACATAGTTTAGAAATTGACATACAGTAATAAATTGAATCTGAATTATCTAGCAAATAATACCTGTCCAATAAACAAGCGCGACGAATCAAATTATAGATGAAAATTAATGAAATATTTTATTACACTTTCCCATTCACACCTAATTATAATAGTAATAGTAATACTAATACTAATACTAATACTAATACTAATACTAATAATAATAATAATAATAATAATAATAATAATAAAAGTAATAATAATAAAAGTAATAATAATAATATCACTCGCGCGTGTAAAAGCCCTTTTAAAAACCTTTAAAGTAGGTCATCAATCAATAAAATACATGGTCGGGAAGTCTGAAAAAATTAATTTTAAAAACATGACCTTGAAATAAATAATAATACTTTGTAAATAAAATATGAACTGAAGAAAATAATAATAATATTAATAATAATAAAAAATTGAACCTTGTATCCCTTTGAGGGTATGACCATCATACTCATCTATATATAAATTTGTCAACAGTCTCTTACAATAATAAGAAAAAGGAATTTGCATAACCATTCTTCATTAACAATTCAATCAATTTGTCAACACTTTTTACTGAATTTACAAAAGTAGAAGACAAAGACCATGAACGATAAATCAATTCCTTCGCCATATTTCTTTTATACTTGAATTCACAAAAACTTTCGGATGAACTATAGAGACCAGTATCAGTTGGTTTTCTATAAATATCTGTCTCATAGTATTTCTCTTTGCGTTGTATCAACAGATCCAAGAAAGCAAGTGATGATTTTTCTCCGTTTCACATGTGAATACAATGTTTTTATATAGGCTATTCATATAATGCAAAAGAGGCATTGAACAATATTAGTAAAAAATTTCGATAATTATTGGTAACGTCTAATTTGTGAGGCGTTATTGATAAAGTCATTGAATCCGAAAATTAATGTGCAGAATGCAGTGAATACTGGTGTTTTAAATGTTTTTAAATATTTTTTTGTATATTGTATGTATTGATTGTTGTTGTTAAATTAAATAATTAATAAATTATTAAATTAAATTCTATATATTAAAATTTTAAAATGATATATTATTTTAATTATAATTTTTAAAAAGAATGAAATGTTTTTATTAAAAAATTTATTTTCATATATAATTAATACAATTAATAAATTTGTTTAAAAATGCTTAATTTATATAGTTATTATAACCTACCTGATGATGACAGGAAAACTGTTGAAATATATTGTGAAAAGAATATTTGATTGGCTTTTTCTTATAATTAAATCATTGCCATGTATGGTTAACTATATATTATATTAACATGAATTATCGATAATAAATACTCTAAATTGCTTTCATCGGCATCAAAAGATTGTCATTTCTAAGATTTACTGTATCAGGTAAAATTTATCAAATTTTAGTGATAAACTGTTTTAAGAATTTTTAAATTTGTTCCATAGGCTTTAAGCAGAGAAGATGTCATAGGAATGATGATGGTGAAATAAATTTTAAAATATATTACATTTTAACAAATAACGGTGTTTTCCGAAAATAAGCCGTGAGATTATTTTCGGAAGTGCCTATTTGTTTTTTTTGTTATGCCAAATTTTCCTATACCATTTTCCTTACCAAAAACTCATATGTTACCTATGAGGACAAACGTTATATTACACAAAATAACTGTAGATTAGTACTTTTTATTAAAATCAGTCGACAATATCTTATTGATATGATTGTGTTTTAAATGCTATTTTAATAATTATTGATATAAATAGTAAAATCGTTTCTTTTCAATTTCCTTCTTAATTTCGTTTTAAACTATCAATCAATATTTTATTTTTTATTGACGGAAGTCTAAAAAACTGAAGATAAATGAACATACATTATTAAACAACTTTAGATAAACAATAGATATTAATCAGGTAAACAAGCAAGAAATTGTATACCATTATTATGAAGGATTACATAATATTGTCTTAAATCGAATTCCCTATTAAAATTAAATGACGGGTAGCGCTATCGTTTTTTAAAAATTCCCCATCAAACAAAATGAGTAATTCAGTTAAATTTTTGAAACAAACAGTGTTTAAATCTGTAAAAGTATTAAAAACTCAAAGAATATATTAATACAATTATATAACAAATTTGAAGCACATAAGTAATAAGGTTCAAATGTATTTATTAAAATTTATTATAGAAATTTTATTTTTAAGAACTTTACAAAATCAGATTATTATTTGTTTAAGAATGAATTATCATAGAAATTAAATATGATCCAAAAATAATCAAATTAAAATTTTCTTCCATTTTTCAATAATTAAGTAAAAAATATAATTCATTTTGAAAAACAGTTTTATATATTATTTTAACATGACGAATAAATTAAAATTTTATAATTTTATTTATAAATGCCCAAAAATTAAAGATATAAAAATCACCTGTATAAACTGGAATATTTGGAAATATGTCATAACAATATGTAATCATAAAGTCTAAAACTCCTGGACCTGGAGATCCAAGCATCATTACTCTAAAATGACATTTTAAAAAACCAACAAAGGAAAAATTAACCTGGATGCATCACTCTCTTCATTTTCGTTAACTTGTTTATTTCTAATTAGATTTGGTCCTAACATGAGAGCAAGATTACTTGAACTCATTTTATTAACATATTCATTAAGAGAAATTTTCTTAAGAAATTCCATTAAATAAACTAAATTATCCAGATAGCAAATCGGCATTAGAGACAAACATTCTTTAATTTGAGATTTAGCACCTTCGACATCGCTGTTTTTTATTCTAGATTTTATTTTAATAATAATTTTTATTTGAATTATTAAATTGAAAACAAAGACAAAATGAGTCATAAGTTAACTTTGATATGTAATTAAGAACAAAAATGACCCACAGAACCCTTTTGACATTTGATGTATATTATTTGTTTATGTATATTCACTTTCTTTTCTCAGAAAATAGAACTTATTATTATTATTAAGCAAAGCATCTACACTTCTGTTAAAAAAAATTTATAGAACTATAAGATACTATTTAATTTATAGGCTACAATAAAACAATTTTATGGAGGTTACTTGCATTAGTTTGAAAATAAAAAAGAATCCTTTATTTAATGGTGCTGCAAATTTGCGACAAACAATGATTTACTAATATTCCAATGAAGTATTTGAGATTGTACACCCTCATAATGTATGAATTTATAATAATAATGTGTCTATAATTTATTATAAAAAATTTATTATATATAAATTTATTATATATATATTATATATAAAATGGTTATTAGGAGCATTGTAGTTTACAATAAACATGTTCAATATTGTCAATATTATTCACGCATATTTCACAATTTTTCTACATACATAGAGATCTTCGAGAAATAAAATATCTATATAATATTATAATTTCTTTAGCAGAATTAGTATATAATAATAGTTATTAAATTAAATTACTATTCGTTTAAATTAATTTTGACTTCAAAAGATATAAATAGAGAGTAAGAAATCCATAATTTAGTTCTCAAATTAGAATATTTTACAAATGTATTTTGTAATAAATTATGCTAACAAAGACAATTTTTGATTTTGTAAAGAAAATAGAGTTATTGTTGTGTACAAAATTTATAAAATACATCATTAGATTTATGATACTATAAATAGATTTACATTTAAACAATATTTACACAAAAAGTGTGCCACACCAATTAAACAATTTAAAAAACTCATTGTTTAAGAATGATAAAATGAAAATAAAAACATAAGCAAAACCCATTATCTTATTAATTTTTAGTATTGAGATCAATTAAAAATGTCAAATAATTATGTTAACATAATCAATAATAATTACGGCTTACTTGGATCCAACTTCACACCATTTATCATAAAGGTGAAAAGTCATTAATGGAATAGGTAATTCCCTCAAATATTGCTTCAGGACTCCAGCAAATACAGACGAATCACAACTTTTTATAATATAATCATCGGCTCGCATAACATTAAGTGCATTCTAGAACAAAAATGTACGTGAAAAATAAAATTATGTTATTTTAAATATTTTTCACTAAAATACAACATGTAATGATTTCTAAAAATGCGTTTAAATCAACATATTATTAGTATCTCTTTGTATTTAGAAATGAATCATTATTTTATTTGTAAACAATTGAAATTTAAATTATTTTGATGTCAAACGAATATCAGAGTACCAAAAGAACAGATGTAACGACAATATTTATGGAAAATATTATATTGATTTTTTGATTATAAATCAGTGTTTTCTATCCAACGCAAATTTTAAGCAGTCTTTTTAAATAACACTTGAAAAATACTGCCGAATATTTTGATTAAATAGACAACATTGATCTAGTCAGAAACTAAATGAAGAAATTATTTAATTGAATAGTAATGAAGACCAAATTATAGATATAAGTTAACTATAATTACATATTAATGCAAATGAAAGTGAAGGTAATTCACGCAGTAGTAATTATTCAGATACAAAAAGTAAGTACCTAGTTTTTTGGCATTTGTCTTATTAAAATGAAAATATATATACATAAATGTTGAGCTCTTGTAAATACTTTAAAAATTTTATACCATTTCACTTTTAGATCTAATCGATTTATTTTAGAAACTAAATATGATTAATAAATTTAAAATTAAGAAAATGAGACTTTCTGTGCCATTTCATGATAGGTATAAAGTAAAATATTTTTATTCAAAGAGCAAAATAATTTTGTTTAATTTTAAAGCTTATAAATATTAAATAAAATTTTAAAAATGCTTACTTTTAATAAATCCACCTTATTTTTACTTCCCGAAATTCGAAACAAACCCTGAAAAAAATTATTGTAAAATTTAATATCATAAAAACATTTATAACTCGATTTTTCTATATTAAAAACATAAAGCAAAATAATAGAAATACCTTTCATGACAGAAAAATTTTTTTGACCTTACTCAGTTCTTAGAAAACCTTAGGGATCTGAATTGTCAAGGAAGTTTAAATTTAAAACGAGAAAAATAATTATTGTTCTGTAAAATAATGTCCGTGGCGATAATTTTATTATTAGTTTTAAACAATAATTCGTTAAGAACTAATATATCATTGAAAATGTGTAAAAATTATAATATTAAAATCAAAAAGGAATATGAGACTACGAATGAAAAGATAACACCAAAGTACTATTTCAAGCTAGCCGAGATAGTTCAGTGCTGTTCAAGCTACATCTCACAGAGTAATCAATAAAAAATGATTATTGTTAAGCTTGTTATTTTTAATTATTAAACAGAATTTAAAAGTATCAGCAAGTCGACAATCTCTTAACAAAACAACAATCAGGGATCACTTTTGGAGAGAAACTTCAAAAATCAATTTGGATGTGCTACAACAATAATCAATATAAACTGAACAAAAAGGAAAACAAATAAGGAACAATATGGAAAACAAATATCCCACTAATCATTGGTGACTAATGCGTAACTACCTTAATATACTTGTGAAGTATTTCAATTTTTTATCTTTAAATTGAAGTTTATTTATAAGTAAACCGCAGATCAGTTTGAGTTGGACAGGCCTCGCATTGATCACGTTTCCTATGCATAAAAATTGGTTTCTTTTTAGAAAAGAATGAATTGATTTAAGGCAGTTGAAGATTGAGTTACATGTGTTTTTGGCGAGTAAAATAGGTACAAATGGTTATATACAAACCAATGAGGATATTGAAGAACTCTGTGAACATTAACTTAAATGAAGACAAGATAGTGAAAATTGTATAAAATTAAGATACCGCAAAATCCAACCAAATTGAAGATTATGATGATACGCAACCACCGCTTATCGAATATCTAGTTCATCCAAAATTGCGAATGAAGAAATAATTTCCGAGTAATTTGATGATATATCCTGAAAATGACCGTACAAGAAACTTTCAAAAAGGCCTGAAATTATCGGAGTTTTACTGTATCAAGAAGGATAAATGAATAATTTTTGATTTTACCCTAACAATACAATTGGATAAAATTGTTTCTTATAATAGCAAAACTAAAATTCTTTTTAAAATACCTCTTCTTGTAATGTTTCTTCGTTATCTAATTCCCGAATGCACGTTTCTAAAACATAAGACAGCTTTCTGTTAGTTGATGCAATGTGTTCGTCGAGAGACAAATGGAAGACAAAGTTTTTCTTACTATCCTCTAGAAAATGTTATTAATGATTATTAACACATCTAATGATTATTAGCACATCCATTTCTAGATAGAATAGAATAAAATTTAAGTGGATTTTTTTCATAAAAAAATAAAACTTCCATAATATTTGAATTTTCTAAAATTTAATTTAACTTTACAAAATATTGTAAATTTAAAAAGTTGCAACTTATTGGAGGAAAATGAATATTTAAGAAAACTTACCAGGCGAGAAAATATATTTGAACCAAAATTAGAATAAAAAGAATTTGTATTAAAGATTCAAGCCGATAGTAGAAATTCATTTATCAGCTCGTACAAAAGTTACACCATAACTGGGGGATGGGGCAACTGCAAATAAATAATTTTAACTACCACTGGTACAAAACAACTATATTTCACGCTGCATAAAAACAGTTGAAATTTTGAATCGTAAGAAATATTGAAAACAATACTAAAAGTGAAATTTTCCAAGGGTATCAATGTTGCTATTTCACATAAAATATTGACTAACAAAACAATTAGGTTGACAAAGTCTGAAGATTAATCGTTTCTTGATTATCAAAACTAATTAATACTGATTTACTATTCAGAGTGAAGAAATAAGATTAGCTGCTTAAAAATTTAAAGTTTGTTGTGATCACGGTAAGCTGCAATATTTCAATGTTTCTACTTGATAGAATATGAATGATTTAAATCTAAAACGCCATATGTAGTGAGATGTTTGATGCCCTGACTTCTATAGTATATTATTTAACACGTTCTGTGCGATATCATTATATGACATATTCATATGTTATAGCGAGATGATCACCGGTGGGTCACGTCGCACGCAACGTGTTAACTTTCGCTAATTATACTGCCACAAGCATTATGTTTTTACACGCAATATAATGCTTGTATTTAACGTAAAATTATGATGATTTACATAAAATTATCTGATCCTTATGTAAATTGTACTTTTTGGTTCTTCGTTCTCCCCATCCAATCAGTTGTTTATTTGACAATTATAATACTGAATTAACCAATGTTTAAATAAAATTGCACATAAGTGCATAACGCGATTTCTATTTTAAACCTGTGTATATCAGTGGTTGCCAACCTTTTCTTCCATAAGAGCCAAAACCATAAACTTAAATTATGGAGAGCCACAACTTGGCAAAAATAAAAAGAAATTTATTTTTACATAAATGTTTTTTAACCAATCATCAACTTCAAAATTTATTTATTATTCACTATCAAATGTTTCTTTTTTGGGATTGCATTTTCGCTGTAAATTTCGTAACATCTGGTTTATAATTTGTTAATACAATGCGATGAAGTTCGGATAAGTGTTTATTTGTTAGTTGCGAGTGATGTTTTGACTTAATATACTTGATTGCAGAATACAAAGATTCACAACAGTAGGTGGTGCCAAACATTGGGATTAATTTTAAGGCGACCTTTTTCAAATGTGGGTATTTAGATTCAGTAACAAGTTTCCAAAATTCTATTAGAGATACTATCGATCTATGCATTTTTAATCCAATGACTTCCTGTACGTCAATTGAATTCTAATTCTGTAGCAGTTGTTATAGGTAAGATACTTTATATAATTGAAAATCGATTTCAAATGGATTCATCAAAAAATCGATGCATAATTTGAATTTTCTTTTATCTTCAAATCTCAATGCAAATCATATATTAATTCCTGTAATTAATCTTTATACTCTTCAAGTTTTGTATCTTCGATTTGTGAAGACATATTTTTCAATCTGAGAAAATGACTGAAATTTTTCGAACTCAAATCGTTTTTGAACAGTTTTAATTTTCTTTCCAGGCTAAAAATCGCTTGGGAGAGATCAACGATAGTTTTTTCCTTTCCTTATAATTTTAAATTGAGTGATTATAAATGTTCCATTGAATTTTGTAACATTTTGTAGCCAGTAAGTTTCTTTTAACTGTGGATAAATTTTTTTTGCTTTTTTAAAGAAAATCCTTGATTGGGCCAATTTGATCACAGAAACAACTTAATACATTATATGTAGATAACCATCTCACAATAGAATAGAACGGCAACTCATTAGGATGGTCATCAACTTCTAATTCTTCAAGACCATTTTTAAATTTTCTATGATTTTTTGGCTATTATAACTTAAAATACTTGGCTATTAAATTTTCACGGTGAATACAATGAACAGATATAAAATCAGGTATTCTCGGATCACTTTTTAAAAGACCAACAAGACATATATTTTTAATTAGCATCGTAGATGCACCGTCGGTTGCAACGCTTACGAGTCGGTTCAAAGGTATACTATTAGATGACAATATTATGTCAAGTGCATTCTTAACATCAATCCCACGGGTTGCATCATTGAGTGCTACTAAATCCAGCAATTCTTCTTTCACGGTAACATCAGCAGATACATATCGGATAAATACAGCTATTTGTGGATTATCTTGAATGTCTGTAGATTCATCGAGAGCTAAACTAAACGCTACACTGTTTTTTATATCAACTATTAGCTGTTCTACACAATCTTTACTAATTTCAGAAACACGTCTCTCGGTTGTATGGAGTGAAATCAGAATTTGTTCAACCAACCTATGTAATTTGGTATTATTAGAATCTAGCATTTTGACAACCTCACATATATTTTTCTTTATAATTTCACCTTCTGCATATGGCTGTTTAGCTGGTATAATATTCCAGTATATGGCGTAACTAGCCTCAGCTACAAAAATACTCTCATTAGTAAATGATGATAACAAATTCTGTTGGGAACTTAGTCCAGATATTTACGAATTCATTTTGGTAGTTCTTATAATGGTATTATAGGGATAAGTGATGATAACACTTCCGTGGTTCTGTTCATGATACCGTTTTAAGTTACTTGCTTTGAATTGAGAAAGTGTCTGGTTGCCAGTAAGACATGTTGGTTTACTGTTTCTTTCAATAAACGTATAATCATCCTCCCATTTTAATTTAAAGCTTCTATTTTCTTCTTAATATCTTCTTTTCTGGTTTTATTATATTGATGAAATAATTAATGGGTGTCAAAAAATAGAAAATTTTGTTTGAAAAGGAAATGGTAGTTAAATGCTGAAAACAAAACCAAACTGATATATTGGAATGGATATTTGTTATTTAAGTATTTTATTCAATTTTGATTATAATTATTGAAATTAAAAGTTTTATTAGTGGTTTGCATAACTTATTTTTGAAAGATTAAAATTGACATGGAAAGGCAATTTATGTTAAAAACATAATAAAAACGTTTTCGTTATTCATAAACGAAGTTGTTCCTAATTTCAGAAAAAAATTAAATTTTAAAAACCGATGAATTTTCTGCAGCTCTAAGGAGCCGCATGTTGTAGAGCACCACCTCTGACTATGAATCAGTAAAGGTATCGATGTTCTTTTTGATATTCACGAATTTTCGGCACTGCCTTTTTCAAGTGATTTTGATCATTATCTATTAATTTTGAAATTATAGGGAAAAAATAAATTTATTTTGTATTTTATATTAAATTTATTTATCTTATATTAGATCATTTTTTTTGAGAAAAGATCCTGATATGGAAAAGATATGTTGATGACATTTTCATAGTTGCCACAGTACCTCTCAACATAATCTTATCAAAGGCAAACTCTCTAACATCAGACCTATTTCATCAAGATTGTCTATGCCACTCCTCTACCAAATGTTTTTGCTTTACAAAAAACATTGTATATCAAATCACTTGCACAAGATGCGACAAGTCGTTCATAGGGGAACAAATAGAACGTTCCAAACAAGACTCAATGAACAAATCAAAAACAAAACCAGTAATTATCACGAACACTGGAAAATTTACACAAAGCAGCACCACTCGAACACGAAACAATATGCAAAATATTACAAGATGCGTTCAAAAATACATTACAAAGATTAGCTGCGGAAACTCTTTATTATAAAATATAAACCGTCCGTCAACATTCAACTAAATTAAATTTCAAGGACATTTATTTTTTAAAAAAACTTGTTCAAATTTAAATTACAATATAAAATAAAAAATAAAATAAGAAATATCTAAAATCTTAATATCATTTAAAATGTAATTAAAAATTAAAATTATAGTTAACCAATAAATTTAATATAAAATACAAAATAAATTAATTTTTTCCTGTAGTTTCAAAATTAATAGATAATAATCAAAATCTCTTGAAAAAGGCAGTACCGAAAATTCTTGAATATAAAAAAAACATCGATATCTTTTTTTAATAAATACTTTTCTTATATATTTTCTTTGAAATTATGGACTTATTATTCTTACAATATAAAACATACCAATAATAAGTTGCAATTCCGGAATACATTTTGTCAAAATATTTTTACATTCGATATAATATTCTAAATGTTCTTTGAAAAATTCTAACATTTTTTCCGCAACGACAATTTTCTCTGATTCCAAACAAAATAATTTTGAAAGATATAAATCCTACAATATGAATAATAGTAATAATAATAATAATAATAATAATAATAATAATATAATAGTAATAATAAACAATAATAACTTACAGTTTAAATTGAAAATTTTAAGACTTTATAAGGTCAAATAATTTGAAAGGGGAATATATTTATCAAATTGATAAATAAAAACAAATAACTGTTGTCAGGCCCTGTGAAACAAAACATGATGACATAACGTTTGGTCCCCCGACGTTTGATCCTTCGGACGTTTAATCCTCCCGACGTTTGATCCATCGGACGTTTAATCCTCCCGACGTTTGATCACCCAAATTTTTTTAAATATATTTTATATTTGAAAAACCAATATTTGCGGAAAATTAAGAATTTTAAAGCAAATTTATAGCCATTTTTCTCTTAATATATAATTCTTTAAGAATTATTAAATCTTAAAATTAATTATTAAACTATCAAATGTTTTCTTTAATGAAAAGTTTTACATTATTTATTTTATTTTTGTCATGTTAACACCAAATAGTTAAATAGTATATTCCCAAAACCAACAGTTTTTTTAAAACTATTAACGAATTCTTAATAAAAATGGAGCCAACTACAGGAATAACAAAAAAGATGCAGGATTCATTATTTCAATAAAATTTTGAATTTTGGAAACCTAAAGTTAATAAAGATTCAATTTGTTGGTGGTGCAAAAACATAAATTGTTTAATTGCAAAACTGCTGTTACAACCGATGAACAATTTCACATATTATCTGATAATGGTAAAGAACATTGCCATGAAGGCAATCCAGAGAATATTTGTGCCAGAAAAGCTGTAGGTGAAATGAAATTGAAGATGGAAAAATCAATGCAACATCATGCACTGTAAAAGCAAATATGTGCGCTGATTTGGATAACAGTGTGATATTGCTATTCCAATACTGCCCTCCTTATCAAATAGACCGTAACTGCAAAAATACACTTAGGAGATAAATAACAAAACGTGTTTTCAATTCTGCCAACCAGTTAACCTAAACCAATCATCCATTTATATTTGTTATTATATCGGACTAGATACGGTCTTATCGCTAAGCAGAATGAAGGTTAATTGCAACTGCATACAGTTGACGCCTCTAACTCGATTTTTGTAGTTTTGTCAGTTACGGTCTATTTGATAAGGAGGGCAGGATACACCCTACGCTAAATAGAGCTTTGCAGCGTCATGTAAAGAAATCTCGATGCCATAACAATTTTATTGAGCAAATACCTACCAATCTTAAATTTAGCTTACCAGAAAAATATAGACTTTTGCTTGTATGATTCTGGTGCAGGATTTTAATATTTAAAGATTGTGATTTAGTTGGCGGTTTGAAAAGATCAATTGTGTGAATAGTCGACGGTAAATTTAAAATTGTGCCATTATTATTTTTTCAATTATATACCATACATTTTGAATTTGGTGGGGCATGTAATTCTGCAGGATTGTATTGTCTGTTACCAAACAAAGCATCAATTACATACAAGAAATTGATAATTGAAGTTTGGTAGGAATTTCAAGTCCGCAATTAATTTTGGTCGACTTTGAAAAAGCTGCTATGACAGCATTTCAAGATGGATTTCCAAATGCATTTATTACTAGTTGTTACTTTCATCTAACCCAGAGTGTTCAACGGAAATTAAAGGAACTAGATATCAATAAAAATTACAGTGAAAATTCTGAATTTCGTAATTTTATTAGAAACCATAGCGTTAGCTTATGTTCCAGAAGATGTTTTAAATTGTTTTGAAACATTATGTGAAACCACACCAGAACAAGATTATTAGCTATTTCGAAATAACGTATTAGAGGACGATTGAGACGAGGGGGTGTACATGCTCCTGCATTATTCCCTATTAAAGTGTGAAATAAAAGAAATGCAGCAGAAGATGCCATTTCAAGAACAACAAATATAGCAGAAGGTTGGCATAGCAGCATTTATTTCATTGCCAACATCCAAATTTGTGACTATTTTTAAATGGAGTGTTAAAAGATGCTGCGAAACAAAAATGCATTTATTTATTTGCAAGCAGTTTCCGGTGTTGTAATTCCATCAAAGGAAATATCGGCTATTGAAACATAGATTTTCTTGTGTAGTTGCCTACAATTATAAGCACATTTATCTTACGAATAAAAATAATAAATCTTTGTAATAAATAAATAATTAAATATATAAAATAAACTTTAAATAATTATTATTTTTTATATATATTTCGGGAGATCAAACGTCGTAGGGATCAAACTTCGGTACACCATAAAACATCATTAAAAGTAATGGAACCGTCAAAGATTTATTATCGCACCACATGAAATTTTAAAATCGCACATTGACAAAAGCCACATTTCAGAAGATGTTTGTTTCGTGTATAGTTAAAGAAAATTTTTTGAGTTACCTGTCAAAAACCCACATATTAGTTTTAACCCTAAAATACGAATGAACCATGCATGGTTATTGGCTTACTAGATAGAGTGGAAATATCGGGAACAAATGAATAGTTGAAATCAGCAATAAAACGTTTTAATATCTACAAAAGTTTCTCTTTGTTCAATTTTAGAGAATGAAACTCTATTGCGTTACTTAATTTTACTTAGTGAACATTTAAGATAATACACGTGCAACTCACGGAATAACTTCTGTATTATAAGATTTTCCTGGAAAATCCAAACACAACTAATAGTAAATGTCGTAGTGTAAATATACCCTAAATATAAAACACCTTAGAATACAAATTAGTTGCTGATCTATCATCAACAGTTCTATTCTATAATGGGTTAATGAAAACACGAATGAAACAGTAAGATGATGAGTATTCGTGAAATCTATGAAAGTTATTCCGGTTTTCAAAAATGTACTAAAATATCAATTAACATGAAAAATAGATTTAAATATTAAATCTATATTTATCAATATTACACATAAAAAACTTCAATTCAAAAAAATACAATTTCAAATATAATAAATATGTGTTTAACCATAATAAAAAATATTCGTCACTCAAGTTAAAGAAATATTCAAATTGATTTTGTATTAACCCAATTTAGTTCAAGAAAATCATTAAAACAATTGTGGACCTGGTGGGTAACTTTTTTTTACGGACCGCAAATGGTTAATTTTTATTATTATCGACTATAGATAAAATCTGAAATGAAAGTCCGTAAACTGCTGGTATGATATAAATTAGACAATTAAAAAACATCGATATCTGATTCATATTCAGTTTTTTAATTAATACAATGTCAATTGAAAAGAAATCAGAGGTGAAAATTGAAAAAAGTTCTTATAATATTAAAAAAAGTTAATTTGCAAATATATATTTAAATACTAAAGTTCTATATATATTCAATGATGTTTCCTTTTGGTTGGTTCAATGTATTAGATGATAATAAATCCGTTTTTGAATAACTACAAATTTTCGACTAATGGTGAAAATGAAAAACTTATTTGATTCGATTTTATTGACGAAAATTTTTAAAGTCTTTAATCTTACAAATATGAAATATTTGTCGTAATTAGTTCCTGGGATAGGTGATAAATTTTTACGTTAAGATTTTAAAGATTAGTTTTTAGATAATTTTTTAAGTACAATTAAATTAAGTTGATATTAACCTTTTAGATACGAGATGCGGATAAATTCGAATGCTATTGAATAGACCTTTGTTTCTACTTTCAACAACCCTTCGGGGAAACAAATTTTTTTCAATGTGTTTCAAAATTTCAAATCACAATCATGGGTGTCCACAGGAATTTTTCCAAAGGCGGGGGGCAAAAATATTTTTTTACCAAGTAGAAATTTTTTCTAATTGGGGGAAGAGTTGAAAAAAAATGCATGTGTATAATAAATATTTGGGGCAAAATAGAATACTTTTATATTAATTTACAAAAAAGAACACTTTTATAACCAGAATGTCAGTTAATATTGAAAGTTTTTATACAAATAAGATGATTTGAAATAATTGATTTCCAGATATAATTAATAACATTAAAAAATAGGAAGCCTCTTTAAATTAAAATTTTTTGTCTAGGGTTCTTCCAACATTGTTTGAGCGCATCTATTAAAATGTATTTAAATTAATCGAAAAATAGAATGGTTTTTTGGGGGCAAGTGCCCCCTCGTGGACGCCCATGAAATCACAAAGACTTTTTGATGGATAATTGACACATTTCATGACTTTTATGAAATTTAATTCCGTACTTAAAGGGTTAAATTTTTATTAAGATGAAATGAAAAGAAATAATTGATGTGCGAATTTTTAAAGAAAATAATTAAAATTAGAATATAACGATAATGCAACAAACTAAATAAATTTTAGAGTTTAATTTTAAGTTATATAGTATATAACATATACATAGTATAACATACGTTAGCACGAGCTATATTCCAAGCTATCAAAAAACTAGCTTCGTTGGCACTGTCATCTTCTCGACTAAAAGAAGACATTAGTCCTTGTTGGTTTTGAAGCCCTGATTGCAATGACTTAAGTTTTTCTGTTCGCAATTTTGAATTGAGTGGATATTGAATTGATAAGTGTGGATGACTTACTTCATAGTGTCGACGTAAATTGGTTACTTTGTAGTTGGAAATTGTAACTTTACAAATAAGACACAACGATTTACCATTATTGTCAATAAAAAAAAACTTTTCTGTCCATTCTTCTTGAAAAGTTCTATTTTCTTGTTTGTATTTTCGTTTTTTGATGTTTTCTGAGGTCATTGTAATAATAAATTTGAATAACTTATATTACTGAGATTTAAACAAAATAATAAAAAGACATAAATTTAATTTTAATTAATTTAAAATTTTAAAATGCTTCATAAAAAATCTTCTTACCAAATTTTTCAAAAAACACGAATAGAAAACTATATAGTATATAATATATACATTGGTTCTATAATTTTTACACCAAATTTTTTCAAAAATATTGGAAAGCAGAATTTAATTCTTCAAATAATAATTTATAATTATATAATTGATCTTATTAAATTTGCAAAAAAAATAATTAATTTTATTCAATTAATTTCCAGTTAAAATCCTGAATGAACCACATTTTACTGATAAATAAGGAAATATAATTTTTCCAATGAACAAAATAAATATTTCAATTATTAAAATGTATTCTTTCAATGAGAATAAGACAAATATTTAAAATTAATGCGATGCTCCATTTTAAATAATATTTAAATTGATTTAATAATATTTGTACATTTTAAATAATTGCATTTTGTAACAAATAGAAACAATAATTTTAAATAATGAATTCATAACACAAAATTTTAATGAATTATAACCGTACTACTAGATAGAAAACAAGATGAATATCCTAACGCTCATAAATAAAGATACAAGATTTCGTTAATTATCAATGTTTATTTGATTGGAAAAATACCTTAAATCAATCAATAAAATATTACAATGGACATGTTTATTTAGATTTTGTATTATTAAAATACTGACAAATATATAATAAATATTAAGTTTTTATTAATTTACTTTCGATTTTCAACTGCAATCTGAAATACATAACTTTGATTCAGTTATTATTAAACTGATGTGTAAACAGAATAGAGAAAACCATTAAATCACTCACAATTAAAATAGATCAACGTATCTAATTCAGGATAAACATTTTTCACCTTGTGTCTAGAACGGTAAACATTAAAATTAGAATTTCTATATTTATAAATTCTATGCATATCGGAGCGAAATTTGTTTAGTAAACCTAATCTTGTGTAATAACCTTCAAAGCTTTTCCGACAATGGAATCTTAACGATGTATACAAATATGACCATGTACGTCTGATCAGTTAAAAAATTTCTAGTATTATACTAAAAATAATCGTCACATCCTCTTGAAATCCTTCGACAAGACAGTCTCATGCACGTGTATTAAAAAATAAAAATTATTTAAATAACAATCAAAACTTTTAACAAGACATTCAGAAAATATAATTTGGTTTCTCAATAGATGAAATAAAACAAGGACGGTAGGTTAAATTAAAAATCACATTTAATAACTTCTTTTAAATTTACCACTGAGTTACAAAGTCAATATTTTTCAATTTTTTATTTATTTGTTCTTATATCTTTAATGTTTTTGTTTTAGTAGAGTATAAGGGAGAAAGATAAAGAGAAAACATTAGAAGTGAAAATACCTACAATTTCATCTTAAGGTGATTTTGAATGTATCAAATCTGATGTTTTCTATTTAATCGAACCATATATCGAATAATTTTAAGCAAAAAGGTTATCATAGCTAATAAAAAACGGAAGCTAATTCAAGAGTTTATTTGGATAACAAAAAAATAGGTGTTGATTTTGTTTTTCAAGATCTATGGAATTTATTTATATGATAAAAGTCGTTTTAAAAATAAAAAAACATTAGGATTTTATTATATTTCAATGTAAAATAATTTTATCTGGCTTGTTATTTAAAGTTTATTTCTGTTTCATTTTATGTACCAATAGATGTGTCTTTTTAAATGATGTTAATTATATTAAATTTTTGATTTTGAACTCAAAATTTACAGTTTTGAAGTCAACGTTTATAACGTTTAAAAAAGCTTATGTTAATATAACCACTGATTTTTACAATAAAATGACTTTGTAGAAAGGGATACGGAATTTAAGATCACACTAATTTTCTTATGAAGATATTTTAATTTCAAATTTGTTTTACTGAAATGTACTATCCCATTGTATATTATATTCGTAAATTTTTATCATCAATGAGCATATTTTAATAAATACGACTGAGTATGAAAGCGAAAATACAAAAATTAGAATTAAGCTACGTAAGGTTGTTTATGTCTTGAAAAAGTGTGTACGATTAAATTTCTATAAAAATTTATTTGCATATTTTAATATAAAAGAAAAATAAACAATTTTTAGAAAAGCAGACAGATTGTGAAGCATATAAAAAGTAATGAGTTAAATTAACACTGCTATTTATTGATTGTTTAACAAAGTTACTATTATTGCAAATGATGATAAAGCTTGAAATATACAATATAAATCAAAAGTAAAATTAAAGATATTTCTGTTAATATTATAATTATTATATATAGCAATTTTCACCAAACAATTTAGAAAAATAATTTTTTGATATAAACCATTTTTTGATTAATGTAATTATACTTCACGAGCATTATAAATGTAATGAGGAGCTGACATAGATAAAGAAATAAATATACATATTTTTTTCAGGAGAGTCAATGAACATTGATAATTTTAAATAAACAATCCACTTATTTTAGATAGTCAAACATAGTTACTACAATCTTTATATACCATTATACTAAATATAGTTAGCTATAACAATTAGCAAAAAACTATTTTTTAAAAGACCGTGGAAATTATAGTTGAATTACAATTAAATAACCTAGGTTACTTGTGAGCAGCTTTTACTTAAAGAGATATTTTACAATAATTTGCATCAAATGAATGTTATGTGTAACAACAGAAATATAATTTAACAAAAAGTAAAGAAATATATGTTAAATGAAAATTGAACATTTATATGGGGGAAAAATTGGCATAAATCAATATGATATGTTGATTATTTCTAAAATATCCTTTGAAATTAATATAAGCACATTTTCTAGCATTATTTAATTTTTAAGTAAACAATTCAAAAAAATAATTACCAAACTAGTGACTATCTATAAAAACAATTGCGATTTATTATCAAAAATTCTACAGTTGAGAAATTGCTACTTTAATTATTAAAATATTGCACATTACTATCAAATTTTAAAACATTTTTTTCAATAAAACTCTAAATTTCATAGTAATTCATTATTTTGTTATGAAATCTTTGAATTCCAGTATTTTATTCCATGACAATAAATTGATAAATTGTGTTATTTCCTAACATCAGCTTTGTTAGGGCCCCCATTCTAAATTAGTAAATATTTAGTGATAAATATTTTAAATGAAAACATTTTAGTTCAATTTAAGAGAGCTTTTACTCGTTTTCTTTAACGAAGATAATTTATTGAATTTTCAATTTTATTTACATTAGATAATTGACAAAAATGAAGAATGGGTCATTGTTAAAATGGAAAATACGAATTCCTTTGTCACATCATTTGAAAAGAAAATATTTTTGTTCCTTTTATTATATATTTTTACAATTTGAGAAGGATTCGGAATTATAATAATTGTAATATTATTCATAATAATTATTTACTTTTATTATTAGTATTACGAGTCTTTTTCGTGTTAAAGCTTCAATTTTAGATAATTAAATCAAATCAAAATAAATCAAAACACTATTATCTTCTAAAAAATAGTGCTACAGCCAAACATAGAAAATTATAAATTTATATTATTAAAAGTCAGCTGTTCAAAAACATTTAACTGCTACTGCTTTCTTATTTATGGATTATGTATATTTTTTACATGAGGGAAATCTTAAAACTACCACTGCATAACACTTGTATTATTAATAAAAAATTATTTGCCATCCAATTGATTTTAATCAAATTCTTCATTGAAAGCTATCAATTGGACTTCAAACCTTCTCATCCCATTTGGATATCCTTACAAAACTCAAATTCCAAGACATTTATGCATCACTTTGAGTTAATGTGTTTTAGTTCTCTGATTGTCAGATCTGTATATTTTCTGAGTTTTTAGATAAATTTCATGAAATCGGAAATGGAAATAATTATATGGCGATCATTTAATATTATTATGATATAATATAATAAACATCAAAAATAAATATAAGTTGTAAATCGAAAGAGGAAAAGATGAAAAATACAAAGCCTACCGAATGAACTGGAATTTCTATATTCTAGTTCAAATTTTGAAAATTTTAATTTCAATTAATAGAAACATTTAAAGGAAAATAGAAAATCTCGTAAAATCATCTTAGGAAGTTTAAATATTCAGTTTATGAAATTTCCATGAAAACAATATTCTTACTTTTTTCAACTCAAATTCTTTTTCATTATTCTCTTCTGCTAATTGAGCATTCACAAGTTTGCTTTCAGCTGATCCTATTCCACTTATGTCCATTGACTTTCGATTTGATATATTATCGCTATTTTGATTATTAATTTGTTCCTGAAGACTCAGAACTTTTTCTGAATTTGCTTTCATATCCTTACTTAGACTTGTCAAGGCCTTTTTTATGGAACTTAGACCATTGTCTTCTGATAATTCTTGGAAATTTTTTATAACATTAGAACTAATACTCTTTTCAAATTCTTTGGTATTTCTAGATAAGTCATCGAAAGTTTTAAGAGATACATTTAAAATCTCTCTAGTATTATTTTTAATTAACGAAAAATGATATCATAGATTATTACTTTGTCAATGAATCATCTATAGTTTTCTTTTCGGCGTCACCTATTACATTTGATAAAGTCTCCCATGAATTTTTTTTCTATGAAAAATAGCATTTATTAATTTTTCTAAATAATTCATTTTTAAAATTAGAATAAATTATTGAAATATGAAATTTTCGTAAAATTCAAAATAATTACCGATTTCTTATCATCTGATGTATTATAATTAATAACGCATACATTAGCCATTTTTTTATATATATCGTTGCAAATTTCTTTATTTGCTTTAGCTGATTGATATAAATTATCAGTATATGGTGGCAATGAAAAGTTTGTACGATCTTCATTTTTATCTATTCTAAAATTTTAAAATTAATATTAATTACTATTACTTTAACTATATATAAACATGAATCTTAAAATATCTAATATAGAATTACCGAAGTTTCCCTAGGTTTGTAAACCTGTTCTGAAATATTTGTCTTACATTGTTCATAGCCATAGTTATTTTATAATTATTAATTAATAGTTTAAAACATTAACTTAAAGTTACAAATAACAAAGGAATAAAATTTAAATTAATGTGATGTTATTTAAACCAATAAAACAAAGTGAACACAGAGTGTTACTTAGTAATATTGAAATTCATATATAATATTTTATTCAGGATTTTTACAAAATATATTATGATGGAATAATTAAAAATTATTTAATATTTTACATTGTAATTTAAAGTTTAGTGAAAATTCCGTATTAAAAGTTTTATATTTTCAATTAAACAGTCTAGTGCAGCGTTTCCCAAAGTTTTTTCACCGCGGCACTCTTTGATTTCAAATTTTTGACGGAACCCTATTTACAAAAATCTTAGAATTTTAATATCTGCAATATTTATATGAGTATTACAGAAAATTATAGTATTTATTAAAAAAATAACAATCATACAAAAAATAAAATCATTTCATCCGATTGTTGATTAATAATATAAAAAAATTAAACTTATGAATGTTATTAGTGTGAACAGTGTTGTTGTTTTTTTCCTTGCAAATCCTTGTTAAAGCTGGTTTTATTGTTGATAATTGAATGCGCATATCTGCCGAGCAATTCAATATATTAGTATGTTTCATTTTCGTAGAAGTATAATAAGAATATCCAGTTTCGCACAAATACGTAGTAGAAAATGGTACTAGCACCCGTATTGCACGTTCAGCCAAAACTTTATGTTCCGAAATTAGATTTCCCCAAAATGTTGCCAGGTGGACAGTGTTGAAAATGTATTTTAATTGTTCGTCGGATTTTAGTTCAATCAAGTTCTCATATTCCGAGATTCATAAACAATAAGGTTTTTCGTTGATGATAAAGGAATTTTCAACCCACATGAATTCATTATTGGACGCAGGAAAATATTTTTGAAAATTATCATATAATCCACGTAAATATTGGACAATATCAAGACCTATCTCTTCATCAGAAGGCAATCATTTTCCATTAAAAAATCAGAAAGTGTTGAAAAGCAACTCACATTGTTAGTTTCAACACAATTGATCCCAAACTCTAATTTTTGTGACAATGCAGATATGTTGAGGTCTGACTTTTTTAAAACCCCAACTTGCTGGTTCTTATATAATTATTGAATAGAAAACAAAGTGTTTGAACAAAATTTATTAAAATATAAAATTAACCTTTTAATTACAAGAGTTTATCCTTTGATCTTTCTCAAAAATATTCAATGATGCGTGTTATGTATAGTTATAATGTATGTCGTGCGTGTTATGTTTGATTGTAACCAAAATATGGTAGACGTTCTGTTCTGTCTTATTTTTAAATCTCGCAGAGATTGACTCTTTAAGATTCAGGATAACCTAAGAAAATTTGGGCGAATAGACAGAATTTTGCTGTCGTATATATACTATTTTTTAATACTGTTAAATAAAATATTTTAATTTCCGGCATATACGTACGGGATATTATATTCATTTTTAATTATTATAATTATTATTTCCTGCTATTCTTATAGCAGATGTCATTATTTATTTTGTATATTAATTTTAAAATATATTAATTTCCGGCTTGTATGCACGGAATATATAATTTTCTAATAATTAAATATATAATCTACATTGTACTTTAAATAATAATTAATATTTTTATAATAATATTTAATGTTTTTTATAATATAATAATTTTATTCAATCCCCTTCTTTTTATTATAATGTTAAGTTTGTTGATAAAATTTATTAACATATTCACAAAATAATTAACCAATACATATAAAATAGATGAATAAAATCAATAAAATAGTAATTGTCAAACATAAAATATATACATTGAATATAAAATAATTAACCCATAAATGAATAAAATCAATAAAATAATGATTGTCAAAAATATATACATTGTTAATAGGATCACAAGGGATAAGAATAATCATTGTTTTTTCGGGTTGTATTGGATTGGATTGCACTGTTGGGGAATTGGATTGACGGGTATGTTGAAGCATTCGAGATATGGTGGAGCTTTGCCTATTTCCGTTCCTCAGCGAACACATTAACTCTATATTTGTTTGGCCCCGTTCTGTAATACCTATCTAGGGTAAATGTAGTGATGGGCCTACCCTCATCATCTAACAGATATTTTATGTTTAACGCTAAATACTGTTACACTTTTCACTTGTAGAGAAAGGCTCACTTCATTTAGCTCTGAAAAAATATCAGTGATATATGCAAGTCCAATCACGCAGCAAGAGTTTGTCAATACAGCAAACCGTTCATGTTTTTGTTCTGATAAAAACATAGCAACCTCGGGATAAAACTTTGCCTCGCGACAACCACCTTACTTCTACATGTAAAAGAAGAGCGGTGTGTCGACTTTCCATGTCTTCACAAATAATTTTGAAGAGCCTCGACTGCAGTGGTCGCGCTTTAATAAAATAAACAATTTGAACAGCTTCATCCAAAACAGTTTTCATGTCAATAGAAATTTTCTTACATACAAGGACACAATGACTGCTGCTACAATTTGTACAATATTTTTAATTCTTGATATAACGCCCGCAGTTTTTCCAACCATTGATTTTGCACTATCACTGCAAACATCAATACATTTATTCCAATTATTATCATGTTTTTTCATAAAATTGTTAATGCTGTTGAAAATTTCTTCGCCAATTGTATTTGTTTCTAAAAACTTGCATAAAAGTAAATCTTCTTCTATTGACTTACCAAAATTATAACGTACAAAAACAAGCAAAACGGCGAGCCCTGCTACGTCAGTTGATTCATCAAGTTGTAACAAATAAGAGCCACACAAATGCAGACGAGAAATAAGCTCTTTTCAATATCATTTGCAAGATTTTGAATACGTCGGGCAACTGTATTGTTTGATAATGGCACCATATCAATCTTTTCTACAGATTTTTCATCTTCAAACATACACAAGGGCATAATAAGTGTTTCTGCTATGGTGTGTGGTTTACCAGCGAGGGCTAATCGGTAGCTTACTTTGTACGAAGCTTCATTTGCTTTTTTATTGTTTGTTTTTACAATTTTCAGCATGGATAACTTTGTTTTTTCCAATTCCTCAAGTTTTCATTTAAAGAAATCTAATGGTTTATCTTTGTGGTCGGGATGATTCGTTACCAGATGTCTCTTAAGTTTAGTTGGGGCAAGAGAAGCGTTCGACAATATTTTATTGCAAATAACACTCTGCCTTTATGTGTGTCTGTAATTCCTATACCTGTAAATCCATACGACAAGTAACTGATGTCATATTTTCGTTTTTTTATACACAAGATTGACTCATTTATTGGTCTTTTTAATTGAGAATGATCATTTTTTGTAGAAGTGCTAGGCTTCGGTTCTTCAGAAATATCTTCAGCACTTATTGTCGGCACTTATTGAAGTGTTTTTTTTTAAAGTCCCTTGTTTTAACCAACGTTCCATCATCACAAAAATTTGGGTTAACTATTCACAAAATTTATCGATAATAAAAAAATTGAAAAAATAACTTACTTTTTATCAAATATAACTAATTATTATAACTAACATTATTATAACTTATATATTATAACTAATTTTAAATTCGTATTTTTAATGCGTATTTTAAAAGAATATAATTAAAAAAACTGTGGTTTCCCTTTGAAAAAGAATTTTAAATTGGATCGAATAAAATCGAGAATTATTTATTAATCTTTATTTATAAATCTTTTTTTATAAATTATTTATTTACAAAAAGTTCGCGGAACCCCTGCTATCAGTCCACGGAACTCACTTTGGGAAATGCAGGTCTAGTGAATCTCAACTCTTGAAATTAATAAACTTTTATTAAGGGGATGTTCATAAATTACCTAACGGTTTTAACGGTGGAGTGGGTTTGAAAATTGGTTACAATTTGTTATAGTGGGACTGGAGTGTTTTCCAAAATATTACGTAACCAAATGCTTCCTTTTTATCAAAAAACTTCCCTGTATTTTCTGGATAAATTTTCATTAAAAACAAATGAATTCAATCAGAGATCATAATAATTATAACGGAATTTACTTTTCAAAGAAGAAGCTAGGTTTAATAATTTTTTGGCTCTTAGCGGTGTGTCATTTAGGTGCTCTAGGGGTACTTATGGATTTTGAATCGACTCCTTCTTAAACGCCTTTATGACTATTTTACTTTATACCATCTGCGTACCCATAGTAGCAACCATGTTGGTGATGTACACCATGGCTGAAAATCAATGAGCAGATGAGCTCTACTGTTAAAACTACTCCTCATTGTATTTTCCTCTTTGAATTCTGGACTGCCGATAGAAGGTCTTACGTCATTGATCATTATCTATTCCTTTCTTATAGTGTTACCTTTGATTCATGGACTTATGGTTCTCATTACTGTATGTTTTTCAATGTTATTTGAAAGATTTTGTGCGGGTATCCGTCCTTATTTCCAAGTTAATAAATGTTGTCCTATACTTACTGCAATGCTTGAGGATATTCAACTTATTCTTCGAAAGATTTGAGCAGAGATCTGCCTATGTTTCTAATTCTGTGCAAACTGATTCTGATTACTCGGTGATTCTTTAATTTCATCCAAAACTAAATCTTTTCTACTCACAATCGACCTTCCTTTCCTCATTACTAACCTAAGAGGCCCTCCGAACAGAGTCAAATCAATCGGATTGTTGCAACTGGCTTTACCATTCGATCAGAAGATAGAGAATTTTTCTTGATCCTTGGCTAAGGGTAAGCTCTTTTTCACCGTAACTATTAAAATTACTCAAACTATTAAAATTTCACCGTAACTATTAAAATTACTCAAACTATAAAAATTAAAACTAGAAATAAATGATAAAAAAGAACACAAAAAAAACTAAAGTGCATATAAAAATTTATTAACTTAAAACATTACTGCATACATAAAATTACTTGATAAAAAGCAAACTTACCACAACGGCATAAAAAAGAAAAATTGTGCTTAAAATTTCATCAAAATAAATGTTGTTTAACTGAATTTGCAATCATTGTTTTACTGATTTTTATTGCATTCGCTGCCACTAGATCTAATAAGAATGCGGTAATCGTGAATTACGTTGGACACACATGTATGAGTGTATGCAATTTTTTAAATTAAATTTAATTGATTTAAATAATACTATTATTTTAATTTTTATTAATTTTAATAATTTAATTAATTTTAACTAATTTTATTTTCTTTTTTATTATTTTATCAATTTTAATGGAAATATTTAGTTTCAATTTTTTTAAATTTATTTATTTTGAACATTTTCCTATTCCTCTTCTTAATGTATGCGCTCATTGTCATAGCTCTTTCGTTTGAAATACGAGCTTTAACATCTCTAATTAATTCGATTATAGTCCTTTGTATGTAAATACGACCTTCTTTACTAATTTGATTATGGTCTTTCGTATGTAAATATGACCAATAATCATTCCTAATTTTTTATATTATCAATTATTATTTTATTTATTATTCGTTTATTTTCTAGTTGGCAAATTTTTCGAATGCGTTATTTCTCTCTTAATTGTGTTGGTTCTTGCGTTTCTTGATTTTATTATACGTGTTTTATTTTTTTTTCAATGTTTTGTGTACCTTATTTTGTATTTTTTGGTGTGGATTTTCATGCTATGTATTTCCGACTCATTAAAAAGAACTCTTAATTATCGGTTCTATCCGAACAAATTAAATAAACTTTACTATTCTCGAGATAGCTTATACATTAAGTACACAAAAAGTATGAACATTTTCGTGAAATTCATAATGTGTAAAGCGTGTACTTATCTCGAAAGAAAATGCACTTAGCCACGCAAACATTATATATGACTATGTGGGCTCGAGGCTTGATGTGGAACTGATTTTCATTTCCAATGGAACAGAACCGAAATCGGTTTGGTAATCCGTAAATTACAGGTAAACAGTGCAATTTCTAGGCTGACGTCGCCAGTATTTTAAAACATAGTTAGATTGTCTTAATATTATCTGTGTAACGTGTTTAAGACTACTGTTGGTGTAATACATAAAAGCACAAAAATAAAATGGAAACAAAATAAGTGCAAAAATTAATTAAAGATTTATAAAATTTGAAAAATAATTTTGATCTGGGAAATGGGTATGGTTGAACGCCAAATTGAGAGACGAACTTAGTGAGGAGTCCCCAGGAAATTAATAATATAAAAACAAATTAATTAAAATTAATTTATTAGCTATTTGGAAGTGAGGTAATGGAAAGCCTGAGTCAATATTAAAGCCGAGCAATGTGAAAAATCCGATGCGTTTAGAGAGTCGAGAAGTGAAGGAAGTCTAATTTAAAATCGTTGGCCACCAGCTCGTCCCATGGTAGATCAATAGGTGGATGATCCGCGCTGGTGGGGCCACTGCAACCTGAACGGCTGCTCGTGCGTCCGCTTCTGCTTGTTGTAAACTTTTCCTGTGGGTCCGTTCCGCCCTAGACAACTGATGGCGCTTGGGCCGAATTGGAGCAACTTTGGCTGCGGCAGCGGTGCGGATGAAGAGGATGAACTGTAATGACGCTAATGTTGAGGATACCTAAATGATAAATAACATAATAAATAAATAAATTACCCGGGGAAAGATCGTCATGACAAACGGGACGATATATGGGAACTCAGAAAAGAAAACGGAAGTAAAAAGAAATATAATAAATCCTGCAAGATCCTGTCCTAGAAATTGCAATAAATTTCGAAGACCGATTTTGAAACGTACAATTAGATTTCAGGATGAAAGCCAGTCAAAGAATAACTTTGCTTATGTTCAGAAAGATAAATTTAGAGAGAAAATCGAGAACAATGTTAAACAATTGAATCAAAAATTGAATAAATTGATAGCAAAATTTGAATCAGATGAAGAAACAGATGCTCACATGATGACGGGACGAAAGTTGAGGACAGATGAATCAAAACTTGATGATGTTACAAGAAACAGAGTTAAAACTGATATGCAAAGTGAAAATAGTACTATACTTATTGCAAAGGCTAGAAAATTAGTTACAGAACCTGACGCAAACTCACAGAAATTGACGGAAGTGTTTGCAAAACTAACCAAAATACCGTTGTTTAACAAAAATTAAAACTGCTAATAAACTTTGTGCAAACTGTTATGTAGCAAGTGCAAGAAAGCGAAAGGTATTCGAAAACTTTATGAAAGAATTTGGCCAATCGCTACGTAAAATCAAATGGTTCATCAAAGCAAATGCATCAGATGACACCAAATCCGATCATCAAATTGAAGCATATGAAAAGGTGCATGAGCTGAAAAGAGAAATAATTCACAAATGTGAGGTTTGGGCAGGAACTTAGATTTATGGCCCGAGTGTTGGAAGACGACGAATTTTTGGTAGAATGTGGATTGATCCCCGATGTTGAAAATGAGATACAAATAATGAGCATGATTGCCAATGAGAAACCAGTCAAATATTATGTCGATAAAATTTAATTTGAATTAAATGAAGCATTGTTCAAGGGACATACAGGTGATATTAGTGATAAATTAAATAATATTTTGAATTTAGAATTTGAATTGGAAGATAAATTAAAAATTTTAGATTGTGTCAGACCCTATGTGAATTGTAACAATGAATATAGTGAAATAATAAAAACGCTTATTCGAAAATTTGGACAAGAATTTAGAGAAGAAGGAGTTTATATTGAGTCACTTATAATAATGTTAAAAATAAATGATCAAGGAGTAGAATGTAAAAACGAGCATTTGTGTACGAACGCGAGTAAAATGCGGCGGAGAGCAGTCGGAATTATGGGCAATGATGGAATAATTGTATTAACGTATAAAGGTTTCGAGTTAGATAATGATGAGTATTCATTTGATTGTGGCTGTGTACCACGAATATTCGATGAAAATGGATCTTTGACGAATTAGGAAACGTAGCAAAAAGGTGGGATATAATAACTCATTAAATTAAGGATTTTAAACAAATTTATTAATTATATATAAAAATTTTTTTATTTAATAAAAAAAATATATTATTTATTTAAAATTTTAACATTTAAAATTTAATTTAATAATTTAAAAAAATTTTTATTAATTATTTATTTTAATACAACAATCAATACATACAATATAAAAAACCTATTTAAAAACTTATTTAAAAACACTCAAAACACAAGTATTTACTGCATTGTGCATATTAATTTTCGGATTCAATGATTTTATCAACAACGCCTCACAAATCACACGTTCCCAATAATTATCGAAATTTTTTAATAAAATTTTAAAATCAGACATACCTATTTTAATCTTACAGCCCTTCGGTCTACAATGTTCTCGAGCGAAATTATGGTTTCGTTTGATGTTTGTAGTCTGTTTACTAATGTACCATTGGTTGAAACAATTAAATTATGTTGCTTGTTATGGAATGAAAATATTTCTGAACATCATATTTTGGATAGAACAGCATTTTGTGAACTTCTTGTATTTGCAACTTCAAAAATCAATTTTCTTTTCAATAATGATTGGTATCAACAAATAGATGGAGTTGGTTCTCCTTTAGTACCAACGATGGCTTCAATTTTTTTAACAAGCTTAGAAAAGAAAATTGCATCTTTCCAAGGTATGAAACCCACTGTTTATAAACGGTATGTGGATGATATTTTTCTTATATTTGAAAATCAGAGGCATGTTGACCCGTTTTTGCATTATATGAATAGTCTACATAAAAACATTGTATTCACATGTGAAACGGAGAAAAAATCATCGCTTGCTTTCTTGGATCTGTTAATACAACGCAAAGAGAAACACTATGAGACAGAGATTTATAGAAAAGCAACTGATACTGGTCTCTATACTTCTTCCGAAAGTTTTTGTGAATTCAAGTATAAAAGAAATATGGTGAAGGGGTTGATTTATCGTGCATGGTCTTTGTCTTCTACTTTTAAAATTTCCGTAAAAAGTGTTGACATATTGGTTGAATTGTTAATGAAGAACGGTTATTCAAAATCTTTTTTAGTAATTATGGTGAAAGAGACTGTTGACAAATTTATTAAAAATCCTAAGGATCCATGTTTGAGAAAATCTGGGTGTGATCTTGTTGAGATGTGTGAGTCTGATGAGTTAAAATCTGGGTGTGATTTTGTTTAGGTGTGTGAGTCTGATGAGTTAAATAAATCAAATAGTATGAGCAAAGATGATGAGCCTAAATTTGTGTTAGTATTGCCGTACTCGGAAGGTTTTAAGGATTATAAAGTGAAGATAAGAAAGCAGTTAAGGAATTTAAGCTATAGGATAGTGTCAACTTCTTGGAAAGTACGCAATATGTTTATTAATAAGTCAAAAACTCCGGTTGAATTGTGTTCCGATCTCGTTTATCAGTTTACATGTAATGGGTGTAATGCCACATACATTGGAGAGACTTCCTGTCATCTCTGTATTTGAGCTCGAGAACATTGTAGACCGAAGGCTTTGACCCATATTGGTGAGCACAATAAGGGCTATAAGATTAAAACTTCTTTTACCAATAAAAGTTATAATTTTCAATTTTTTATGTTAAAGTGTAGTAGTGTATATAATGGAAACACCGGCTTACCCTCACCTATTTTAGAAATCACTAGATAAAAAAATTACTTAGAATTCAAAAATCTTTAGATTGAAGTTTCTATTACACACATATTTTGGGTATCTATTTTTTTCAAAGCACCCATCTTTTTTAAAAAATATTTTTTCAATGTTTATATTTTGGGTATCTAAATTAAAAAATATTTTTTTTCGGTGTTAAAAATCGTTAATGTTAAGATTTTTTAAATTAGTAATACCTTAGACGGGTGGGGTGAGCCGGTGTTCCCATTATATACACTACTTTGCTCACATTCAACATGTCGCAAGGGTACTGATCATAAAGGTACTTGTATTTGGTTTTAATGCTTTTATTTGAGGGATTATTTAAGTAAATTTCTTGTTTAAGGCATTCATTGGTAATTTTAAGAGTTGATGGTTTTAGTAAATATTCAAGTGAATTTCTATCATTTTTATGAATTTCTACTATTTTTATAAATTTTTAAACACTACTCATTTGGTGGACATTTATCTGCAAGAAAAACAATGTCACGATTAAAATTAAAGTATTTTTGGAATACAATGGACCAAGATGTAAAGCATTGGTGCAATACTTGCAAAATATGTCTAACTCGATAGAATACAGGAAAGAAAATAAAAGTTTAATTAAAACCAATGCCAATACCAGCAGCGCCAATGAAATTTTCAACAATGGATATTATCAGGCCTTTACCCGAGACAACAAATGGAAATAATTATACTGTTGTCTTTTGTGATTATTTAACAAAATGGCCAGAGGCGTACGCAATGCCAAATCAGAAAGCAAAAACTGTTGCTTAGATACTTTTCGAAAAGATTATATTTAGATATGGAGCTCCAAAGAAGTTATTAACAGATCAAGGAACAAATTTTCAAAGTGATTTATTTAAATCTATCACAGAACTGTTTGGTATTTATAAACTAAATACATCACCATACCACCCTCAGACAGATGGGTTAGTAGAAAGATTTAATGGTACTTTAATCAATTTGATCTCATCATAAGTGAATCGGAAACAAAAGGATTGGAATTTATTTATCAAACCATGTCTATCGAAATGCAGTTAAAGAGAGTACTGGTGAAACACCTTTTTATCTAATGCATTTGAGACGAAACAACATGCCAATTTATTTGGAGTTTCAACCCCCATCTTCTCAATATTTGGACGTTCCGAATTATAAAGAAATAATGCAAGAACGATTACAATCTGCATGGACTCGTGCGGGGTTAAAAATAAAATATCGTCAGGAACAATATAAAGAAAACTATGATAAAAAGGCGCATGAGCATGGAATAAAAATCGGAGATTCAGTATTTTTGAATAGGCCGGAACCAGTAAAAGGCCTATCAACAAAATTGCAAAGACCATTCAAAGGTCCATACACCGTGTGTGATGCTACGGAAACTAATTTAAAGTTACATCCAAGTAGTAGGATGTGTCACCTCCAGGACATGTCACATCCAGGACAAGGTCAAATTTTTAAAGGTCAAGGTCAAATTTTTAAGGTCAAGGTCATTTTTTTTAAGGTCAAGGAATAATAATAATTTACTGATATCATTCACACGTGATTTAGTAACAGTTCACAGTGCAAATCCTGTGATTTCCGTTGATGTAATCGATTATTATCGCATAATTTCATACCACATGTTATCCCTTCAATTATTTTAATCAATAATAATTAAGTATTTTTCTTATAGTAATAATAATAATAATAATAATAATAATAATAATAATAATAATAATAATAATAATAATAATAATAATAATAATAATAAAATTTTACAAATAATTACTATTATTATAAGAACTTTTATTTCTTCCAATTTCACCACTGATTATAATATCCATTGAATTGAAAAGAGAGTTTGAAGATTATAAATCAGTAATATATCGATGTTTGTTGACTCTCACAAATTGTCGGCACTGCCTTTTTAAGTGAATTTGATAATTATTACATTAAATATTTATTGTTGGATAATTACATTTAAAAGGTTCAACCAATTTCATAAATCAGCTTTGAATCACTTTAATATAAATCTTCATAAGAAATTACTTTATTATTATTATTATTATTATTATTATTATTATTATTAATATTTACATCAACTCAAATTTAACAAGGTTAGTCACACAAATCGAATTCTGAAATCAAACAAATGCATTTAATAAAAATTAAAATCATCGACATACACAACCGCCGCCCGCCGCCGCCCGCCCCGAAGGGGCTGGCGCGGTAGTTTGTAAATTTGGTTTAGTTTGAATATTATTATTTGATACATAGTTTTATTATTTACAATATTCAAAGTATTAATAACAAAGGTAAAGAAATAAATGTTTATAGTATGATACTCATTAATATACATTGAACATGCTTTACATTTGCGAACATTTTAAATTTGAATTTAAGGATTACTTTCGATAGATTATATTGAATAATGGTTCATTAAAAAGGTCTCATTTTTTTTTTTGGATTTTTGTGAAAAGTTGTAGGTTAGGCTGAAAATTAATTAGTAAAAAATTAGCACTTTTTGTGTTGTTGAAATAATTGAAATAAATATTTTAAAAAATGTAAAAACTGAAACGTTAAATATCATTGCAAGTTTGCTTGTCTTTTTATTATATGTATCGTGTTGAAATATCTAATTTTCTTATAATCTATCTATCGATCATCTTGTTGCTTTTGAATAATAGTATAAACATAATTATTTTTTCATTTTAATTATTTTCAACCATGTCGGAAAAGGTAAAATATGAATTTATGTTTATTAATTCTTTTTTTTTATTTAGCATATATAATCAATTTTTTGATTGAAAAATTAGAGGAAATATCTAATGTAAAAATTAGAGAATTTATGAATGTTCCAGAGAAATTAAAATGGCCGTATTCAGACGATGAAATTAATGAAGATGATATGTCATATGAATCTGAAAATATTTCCCAGCAAGAAGATGAATATACTGATTTGCCTAGTGAAGAACTTAAGTCATGTATTGAGAATTCTACAACAGATAAATTACCAAATGAATCTAAACAAGAAGATGAATCTATTGTTTTTACTAATTGTATTGATCATATTGTTGAAAATATAATGAAAAGAGATTGTATTGAAGATTAATAAATTTAAAACTTTAGTTATTTTCAATGATTTAAAAACACCAAAACACTAATAAAGATGTATTAAATAAATTTAACATGAACAATGTTCCTCTTCAAACTTATCTTCGGCTTTTATAATTTTCCAAATTGGTTTGATTCGGTCTCTGCTTACATTATACCCTTGAATTAATATGGTAACCATGCAGGTTATTTTGCTCATCTTACCACCATTGGGAATCATATCCAAATCGTTTCTAATGAACATATCTTCATCATCAAATTCAATATTTTCAATGATCCTCTGAAATAATTGTCCCAATAGCATCTTGTCGTGAAACTTGATTTTGGAAAGTCTCACATTGTAGAAACATTTTTCCAGAGTTACTGGTTCCTAACAATAAATAATAATAATAATAAAATCCAAAATAATTTATAGAAACTTACCTTAAATGTATAGGAAATTGGACAATACAAATAATTTAGTTTGTATTGCATGAATTCGACTGGCTTTTTTGTATCCACTCGAACATTGACCAAGGTTTCCGAGGATAATGTCGCTTCTTTAAATTTCCGTTTTCCGAATTCCTGAGCGGCATCTGCATTTTTTCTCTTCAAAACTCCTAGATTAAAAAACTAATAAATGGAATATATGTAAACGACAACAAACCTGTAATTTGATTATCCATTTGTAGTTATAATATTTAATAATTTGAACCAGATATTTTATACTAATTTCATTGTAAACAAGTTTCAAGTGACAGGCATGATCAAAACGTGATCAACTAGTTCATTTTATGCTAAATAACAAAGTCTGAAATGATTTATTGTACACAAAGAAATATTATAGGTTAGTTAAGGTTATCACAAAACAAATATAATTATATTTTATTACAACAATACATTTTTTCGCAATTCACAAGTAATGCATGAATTATTTCTCGTTTCTGTAGATTTACAAAACATGTACAACTATCATCCCCACAAGTATTCTGCATATTATTTTTACAAAAATCACAATTTTCAACATCATCGTATAACATGTAATCGTAGCATGATCCATATGAATTAAATCTATTACATTTATTCAGTTATTTCATAAATTTTGTAAAACACAACTTCTGGAGCACAATACATTAAGGAATTGTTCAAATTCGGATAAAAATCTTCAATTTTATCAATCAAAATTTTTAGTATAGTTTCTAAACAAAAATCAGTAAATTTAAAATAAAAACAGTTACCTTCATGTTCAATCATTGTTGAATAAATATTCAAGCAAATCCTCATTACTTATATTTGAAGAAATTGTTAAAGATCCAATCAAATCCTTTACATCGTTTATAATTCCTTCAACAATAGTATGAAAATCTAAATTTTAATACCTAGTACAACTATTTTACCACTCGAAAATATATTTACACATAGTGGATTATATTTTGTATAACGCAGAGCGGGAAATAATTCAGGCTCATATATACAATCTCCATCTAATAAACTTTGCTAAATTATTCAAATTAATAGATTGTTCAACCTTGGTAGCTATAGTAAGACTTTGAACTTGAATATCTTTGATATTATATTGCAAATTCTTGAATTCGATAGGCTTCTTACAACCCATTATACGACATTTACCATTTTTGAAAAATATAATAGTATATTTTCCAGTTTTGTCGACATATTGTTGTGGTTTACACTTGGGGAAATTCATCATACCAACAGTTTCCAAAGACACACGACCTCTATAATTAATATTTGTCAACATTTCTACTGAATATTTATTAAAAAATCAAGTATATATATATGTTATATTATAGAGTAATTAAAACAATTTATTCTTTACGATATAAACAAAATTAATTTTTAAATAAATATTAAAAATGGAACTAAGAAATGATGCTGTATATCAAATAGTCGGGACCAAGTGGTAGCGGCAAAACTTTGTTTGTTTGCAAATTACTAAAATCACATTTATTTGAATCAAAATTTAACAAAATGTATTGGCATCGAGGTGCTGATCAAGAACACGGATTGACTCAATCAAGTTTCTGTAAATTGAAAAATATGAAAATAGTAGAGGGATTTGATAAAAATTGGTCCAGTAGACTAAAGAAGGGGGATGTCATAATTTATTGATGACTTGTATCAAGAAGCTAATAAAGAAAAGAATTTCAATAATTTATTTACCAAAATCAGTAGACACGTTGGTGTAACTGTTATTTTTATAACTCAAAATCTATTTCATCAAGGTGGTGCACATCGAACACGTAATTTAAATGTACAATATTTAGTTATTTTCAAGAATCCTAGAGATGCAACAGTGATTGATTTTCTTGCACGTCAAGCATACCCTAACAATCGTAATTTTCTTATCAGTGCATTTCAAGATGCTACAAAAATACCTCGTGGATATATATTTCTTGATTTCACACCAACAATGTCCCGATGATTTACGAGTAAAAACAGATATTTTCAACCCAAAAGGTGCCATGGTTTATAAACAAAGTTGAAAACCTCTATGAATAATAATGTTTCTAAAGCAAGGGTGAAAAATATTAGGAAATTAAGAAAAAGTATTAAAAAGAGTATTAAAGTTCAAAAGGTTCCACCAACAACTAGTTATACACCATCTAAAAAACTTGAAACTGAAAATTTCTCTGCAATGAATCTTATTTCGAAAAAATCCTAAACCTAACGTGAAACCCGTAAAACCCGTAAAGCCGGTAAAAAAGTAATTAAAAATCATCGCAGTTTTCCATTTTTAATGCATTGTTAAAGGCCCCGAGTATGAAAAGAATGAATATATTGCAATCATTCCCAAATTTTGTTGTCGATGATTTACTCAATATTATACTTAAGTAGTCAAAGGCAAAATTAAATCAGTAAATCAAAAAGCATTTATTGAGCAAACATAGGAAACCTTTGTTATCATTAGTAAATAATAAAAATCGTAAGCAAATGAGGAAAATTATATATAAACAACAAGGTGGATTTATTGGTGCATTGATACCTCTGGCATTATCATTATTAGGTGGAGTTGTAGGAAATCAATCATAAACAATGGGTGCTAATCCTTCATTACCTAATTTAAATTTTAATTTTAAATCTTCTTGCTGTAATGGAGAAGATTTGGACGAACCAGAAGACGAAGCCGGTTTCGGTGGAGTGCAAAATTAAAGAAAAGAGTTCCGAATTCGAAAAAGAAACCCAGAAGTGGTTATCAGATCAGCTTGCGTACAGTTTGAACAAACCCAATGCGGAAAAGATTTCCAACAAGAGCCTATAAAACATTTGGTATTGACGATTTATGGCAAATGGATTTGATGGAGATGATACCTTATTCGAAAATTAACAATGGGAATAAATATATTTTAACATGTATTAATGTATACAGCAGGTTTTCACGAGCAATACCAGTCAAGGCAAAATCTGCAGATGAAATGTCAAAGGCAATTAATATTTTATTTAAAGATGGACATCCTAATAACTTGCAAACAGATTTGGGTATTATTATTATTATTTTATTATTATTATTATTATTATTATTATTATTATTATTATTATTATTATTATTATTATTATTATTATTATTATTATTATTATTTTAGGTAAAGAATTCTACAATAGCAAAGTTAAGCTAATCCTCGATAAACTGAAATAAATCACTACTCGGTACATTCTCAATACAAAGCTGCCCATGTTGAAAGATTTAATCGAACATTGAGAGATAGATTAAAGAAATTGTTCGTGCATCAAGGTAATAAAAAATGGGTAAATGCTTTACCGAAAATAATAACAAGTTATAATCATTCATCACACCGAGGACTGAATGGATTAAGACCGGTTGATATTACATCAAAAAACATTCTATTCTAAGAAATCCTGTAAAAATTGCAAAACCTAAATATAAAGTCGGTGATCATGTTAGAATTAGTAAAATTAGTGCATCACCATTTATTAAAAATTTTGATACAAATTGGAGTGATGAAGTCTTTGTAATTTCAAAAATAAATACTAAACAGAATCCTGTAATGTATGTCATCAAAGACAGTGATAATAATATTGTACAAGGGAAATTTTATGAGCAGGAATTACAAGTCATTCCTCCTCCAAAGGTATTTAGAATTCAAAAAATATTGAAAACTAAAAGGTCGGCAAGGATAAACCAATACTATGTCAAATGGCATGGTTATCAAAACCCGTCATGGATATCAGCAAAGGACCTAGTAAAGTGAATTTTTATACTATTTTACCGAGCAATAGTTGCCCATTAATTCATCCAGACAATCAAGCCAGTAAATTATGTCAATCTCCAGAATCCGATTTCTTTAAATGGTGACTGGGAAGTTGCACTGCAAGATTTTACATTCGTGTACAACACATTCCCATTTTATAGTCAATGTAAGATTGATTTCAAAAGGAATATTGTGAAAACATGTAGCGGTATCTTTATTATTAGTAATTATGATAAAACATATCATATTCCGAACCAAATATTAGATTCGCATTGCTATATATTTTACAAGGATGGATTAAATATCAGTTGTGATTTTAAACCATTTACAATAACATTCGAAACTATGAAGATGCCAAACGAATGGGTTGCAATAAGCTGAAAAATATTGTTATGGAGACCGAGTATTATTACGTTTTAATCTATTTGAAGCAAACAGTATAGTGAAAGAAGAAATCAAAATATCTGTGTCGTATAACTGATAAGTGGAAGAATCATCATCTTTGCTGAATGATTATATTTGGATAAAGGTTGATGTATTACTTAATAGTTCAGTCAATGTTCACACATATTTAAACCTTTGGAAATTGTGAAGATTTGATGTTTACCTTCAGTTTGAATGAGGATATTTGCGAAAGTTTACATTTGAATAAAAATTTGGCAAATTCACTTGATTCAGATAAGCAAAAATATGAGAAAAAATCGACTGTGGTATACGCAAACAGAAGACGAGAACATCATCCTCAACAAATGTCAATAGACTAACATTTATCGAGCCGCATAATTGTTGGTGATTCATTGTTCCTCTTTGAAATCGGTATGGATTGGAAATAATGAACATGATGAAGGTTGGCATATAAATATCGATAATCCATGTATTTAACCAACACTAAAGTCAAGTTCATGTATAAACATCATAGAAATCAAACGATATTCGTGATGATAGTGAAACTTATAAACTTTCAAAAGTTCAAAAACTCATTTGAACTACATTTCGTAAAGTGATGGCTAATTCTGATATTATTATATGTATAGTG
>CAUHTR010003302.1:0-40019 GCA_959609185.1 Schmidtea polychroa
TTCTGGGGAGTTGGTCACCATTTTCATTAAAAATAAGGTTTGTGTGACAGGATTTTCTAGGGTTTCACACATCTCACAATAAAGAAAATGTGGGATGAATCTGGGTGCCACTTTTCTTACGTTAGATTCATTCAGGATGGCATGCATATCACATTCAACCGTTGCGAGATATCCTTGATAGTGATTTAGCGTCCTTACTTCTCAATTTTCAATCATTCCTCTCTTTTTTGGTCAGAAATTTCACAAGGACGAAGAAGTTTCTCATCATCAAACATTAACTGATGACCGCGTGACTACTGGCTAATCTTATCAAAGATTGCGGTATGAGAGGAGAATATATTACCATAAGTTTGCAAGTGATTCTATATTTGCTGACTATTATCACCAAACATAACAAAGAATTTAACCACACTTCGATACTCAGCAGGATGTAGTATGATTTGACAAATAAATTGTACTCTTCCACGCTGTTTTGCAAATGAATATAAAAACAATATTTTTTAATCATAAATAATACATTATGATTCTACTAGAATATTGTTAAAATACTAATATTTTATGGGGTAGTCCAGACACTTATTGAACATACCATTTTTTATTTAATAAAATTAATCATGAAATACATATTTTAACTATTTTAATTTTTCTTTTTATTAATATTCTGTTTGACCCCAAAAAACTTAATGTATTATCAACATACAAAATTATATAAAATAAAAACTTATTTTGTTTTAAAAAGACTAGACTTATGGTTTTACTTTTTGAAATCTCAAAAGACTAATTGACTTTGAAAAGCTAAAATGAAATTTTGATTAAAAAATTCAATTAGAAATTTCAATTAGAATTTATATATTATTATAGCATGTGACAAGCTAATATATACATGTTTCTTATAAATGCTGATAAGAGTAAAATATCACATGTAATAATACTACTAGCTGGGCTACCAATGGTTGCTCGGGCACATAAGTCGTATGGTAAATTGCTATATTTTATTAAATGCATTTGAATTTTAAAAAGTAATTATAAAATATATATTAAATTTCTTAACAAAATCGAACAATTTTTAATGCTAAATTTTATGCTAATTTTTATAAATATCATTGTTATTTTCCAAAAATGTACACATAATTTCAAAAATAATTTTTTCATGGTAATAATTGGAGTAATTAAAATTTTCACAGCCAATTTTTTCAAAAATATTTTAAAAATTTCATAAATTTATTTATATAGCAATCTATTTATATACGACTTATATGCCCGATCAACCGATTGAAATTTTGCATTATTTCAAAATGTTATTAAAACTAACTTTTAATTCCATCTATACATTGCACTATTGAAAATTACATCAGAATTCGTATTCTTAGCGAATCAAAAAAGGTCTGCGTTAAAAATGCAAGTATGACGCAACAAATTGATATTTTTCTAGATTTTAAATTAGTATTATACGTATATATGGCAAATTAAATTTTCAAAATGGAAAAGAATATATAACAGCATATAACAGTAATTACAAATTAAATTAAATTTGAATGCAAGTGGTCAATCCTGAGCGTATAATTAAATTTGTATATTATTATTATTTCTAGCTAACTAACTCGGCTTTTATCAGTATTCGAAAACTTAATTCAAATTTAAAAATATTTAAAAATTGTTTTAATGAATCTTTTTTTCGTTTGCTATAAGTATATAAAATCAAAATTCAACCCTTAAAATTTACTTAAAATATTAAAACTGGAAAGCCATTTCTAAAATGTAAATTATCTGAAAAATGAAATTTTCATATCCATATTTTTCTAATGAAGATTTATGCAGTTTTGAAATTTTTTTACAGTTGACCCGAGTTTTGTATTAGAAAAATCACTATCAAAATTGGTGGAATTTGAATGTAAACAGGCAACACGGGTACACAAAAAATTTAAGAAATATACATTTGATTATTATTATTATTATTACTATTATTAATATTATTATTATTATTATTATTATTATTATTATTATTATTATTATTATTATTATTATTATTATTATTATTATTATTATTATTATTATTATTATTATTATTATTATTATTATTATTATTATTATTATTATTATTTTATTATTATTATTATCATTATTAATAATTTAAGTAATACTAAAGCAAATATCTCAAACAATGGATATGATAAATAGTAGAAATATAGGGGTTAGCAATAATATCATCTGCAATTATTTTTAAATTCCTAATACAACATCCCAAAACGTACTAAAAAATACAATGACGAAAGCAAAATTGACAATTAAGAGTAAATTTGTAATTTTGATGAAAATTTTATTATAGTGGTATTATAAATGGTTTTGATCAATAAATATTTTAATTTTTTATTTAAATTTTTTTGTAAAAATTAAAAAAAACAATCTGAAATAATAGTTTCAATAATTTTATGTTTCTACTTTTATATTTGAATAAATAAATAATCATGTTTCCAAATTGTCAATTAGGTCATTGAAATATTTAAAAAGACATTGAAAATTAATGCAATTATTATTGTTTTTAAAAAAACCTTTATTTTATCGTTATAATAATTATTATTAAAACTTTAAATGGGATAAATTATAATCGTTATAAACAAATATTTTACACAAAAAATTCACTCAATAAACAAGATTAAACAAACAAATATATTATACATTTTGCATCAGATAAAAAAATAAGATTTTCCTATTTTTTCTCTCCGGCGGCTTTGATAATATACCCAATCAACATGCATACAATAGTTAACAAAACCAAAGCGGTGAAGACTCGAGCACAACTGTGGCTTTCGATTAAATTATCATATTCATCGTGTTTTTTGAAACAAATACAACATAGAATGTCTCGTGCAAAAGACCTATGGGGTCGGTAGTATATATCATCAATAGATATAACTGGGGCTGTTTGTGATAGATGTTTGGCTGATGGATCCATTTCAAGAATTCCAAGACTATGTCTCATTCGAACTATATCGACACTGCCACTTGACCCATGAAGAGCAGAAACCATTACTCCATTTCCTAAAGTTTTTTTCGGACTAACCAGACCAAGATTTGTACCGATGGTGTTAAATAATCCAATAATTGACCTCTTTCTTCGAGAAATAAGGCTTTCAGCAGAAAACAATTGAGTATTTGATGAAGGTGATTTTGCCGAAAGAAAACTTTTCACTTTGTCCAACGCATACGCAGGAAGAGAATGCCTACGATTGCTCGGATCACAAAGATTCGTATCAGCATTAAGATGGTTTAGTTTTAATGATCCATTGGAATGAATTGAATCCTTTTCGAATTCACTATCAAAACTCGCTTGGATAATGTGAACTTGGATTGCGTTGTCGGGAAATCTTGAAGATTGAAGAAGGTCTGGGTTAATTTCCCGATTAACTGTGAGTTTTGATTTATCGGTACCGGTAAGTGAGAAGATGTTGGTTTGATTTGGTTTGTTGGGTTTGAAAATCTTTATGTCGGGTACCGATCGTTCTTCATCATTCGATGTTAATGTCTGATTGACAGTTTCAAACGGAAAAGAATTGATCAAACCCGTTCTTGATGACATTGAAAGAAATCGATAATCACAAAAATCGAGAAAATAAATAAATAATAAATCTTTTTTTACAATTTTTCGGCACCAAAAATCAATCAATATTATTCAATAATAAGACATTTTTGCATTAATTGCAGAAAAGCACTCAAGTTGTTTTATTTTCAATACAATTGATGGATTTGAATTTTTAGAAATAGAGAGAGCAATGCAAGAGGTCTGCTGCGAATTTGAGTGATGGATTGGTTAATGTGGGAACAATGTACTGCTAGAGCTACAATAATCACAGGTAGCAACACGTTTCTAAAACTCTACCAGACACACAAACCTGGCAGCAGTTTGCATACACCTATTTTCAATTCACTACATCTTTTTGGTGTGTATCAGTGAATGTACATCCACAAATTGTCAGTCAACTTTTTCATTACCTTTACTTTTTTAAATATAGTAAATATAGTATAATATAGGAAATTATAGTAATAGTAAAATATAGTAATTTATGAATTCGATTAGATTTATTTCTATTTTATTATATTTTGCACTAAATCTTGCCATTTGTTGAACATGTATCACTTATTTAACAAAATTTATTATAATTACATCACTTTAATCCCTCAGCAATTCAGTTTTCCAAACAATTTTTCATTGAAATATTACAAACATTTTATAATCTCAGTCAGGCTTTAGGATTTTGTGTCTTTCGCAAAAAAGAAAGCTAGGAAATCATTTTAAATTTCGGTTAATTTATCAATTTTAAGAAATTGAGCTAAATAACTATTTCAATAAATGTAAAACCTAAAAGTTTAATTTCATCGCAAATTTACATGTGTTTTTACTGTGTGTTATGATTGTATGTTTGATTTATTTTTTTACATCAACAATCTAATACATAATAAAAATTGTAATTCCTGAAATATATTTTTTAACACACAGGTATGCTTATGTGTATTCTATGTTATAAAATTATTAGTCTTTTTATTTTATTATAGAAAATGCAACCGACTGAAAAACGGTGTATACGAGCTCTGATTGAAGCAGAGAATATTATTAGCGAAACCAGATTCCTAACACGTGATGCCCAAACAATGACTGGATAGGAAAGATGTTGACAATAATGTTTTTTTCCATCTTCTAGATAACTGTTATTGTTATATTTTACACAAGGAGCTCTGCTTTCCAAGGATGATGTGAAACATTATTATTAGTTTTATTAGTTTTAATTTTTTCAAACACGCAATCACCTATTTGTTTACTACTGGTTCAATTATATAGTAAATATATAAACTGGAAAAGTATACAAATTTCTAGATTTTTGCTTTAATTGGATGGTCTTATATTCATATAGTTGGTTGTATTCCCCATATGTTTGTCAATATTGACCTCTGAGTATCCATAATGTAATAAACGAACGTAGAGAAATTCAGATATACATAATACAGTTATACATAATATATCACTTTTAATCTTTTGATAATTTCTATATTCAAGCATACAGCCAAAGCTATCCTCATAATTTAATTACTTGTATTTAACAGACACCTTTAAATTTTATGATAGTTAAGAGTCTGTTTTAAATATTTCTTCCTAAATTAACCAGTTCTTATGAATTTTATGTTTTAATTTCGTTTTTAAATATTTGTACATTTTAAAAGTTTTGGTATAACGATAATTGTTGATTATGTATAGTATTTTTTATGTACAAGGGACACTTACGAAGTGATAGTCACCACTAAATTTGGGATATAGAAAGAGGACAACAAAGTTATATATACAAACAAATTTTTAGTTGTTTGATCAACATGAAGAGAAATGTAATGTTCATTATTTTTATCATGTTATACATGGTTTCCATGAGGAATACGTACTTTGGTCGATGTTGTAGTTTATTATTATTATTATTATTATTATTATTTTTATTATTATTATTATTATTATTATTATTATTATTATTATTATTATTATTATTATTATTATTATTATTATTATTATTATTATTATTATTATTATTATTACTATTATTATTATTATTATTATTATTATTATTATTATTATTATTATTATTATTATTATTATTATTATTATTATTATTATTATTATTATTATTATGATGATTTTTCATTCGCAATGTTTACAAGTTTACAGATTTTTTGTGATCAAGCTAATAAGCAAGTGATGTGATTTCCAGTGTACCAGGGAAAGTATACAATAGAGTTGAATCAGCAATATTGTGTACATACCTGGCTCGAAAAAAAATCCTGCATAGTACTGATGAGAGTCAAAAGCTTGAAACCTGTACTAGGTATCACAAAGCTTGTTCTATTTATATTATTATTATTATTATTATTTTTATCTTCATTATTATTATCATTTTTAGCAAATGTTTATAATAATTATTTAATTATTTTTGTAATAAAAAATCAATTCTCTAGTAAATAGGATAAAAGATTTGAATAAAATAGAAACGACCGAATAAATGGAATGACAATTATATTATTTTGATGCTCCGTGAACCGATTTAAATGAAGTTTCTTTGGATTTGCAAGAACATTCGAAAGGCAAATGGTGAATAGTTGTTTTTGGTAGTTGGTCGTAAAAGTTGATTTTTCTTCAAAATTGTAAAAAATTAAATTTATTGTCAACGTTTTTTTATTAAATTATAATACCTATTTCAAACTACCCTATTATAACATAACATTCACACCTCTCCACCTCCACACACTTTTATAGATGACTCATTTGGGTCCAACAATTTTTCTTTTATATAGGTACAAACATATTTTATTAAGAAAATAACGCAGCAGGAAGTTAGACCAATTTAAACTTTTGTAAATAAAAGTTATCTTTCCAATAAAAGTTGTATAATAAGCACAATAATCCTTTATTAATGCTCAATGAAGTTGTTTTATTTATTTCGTATGAAATTTTGACGAAGTCATGAAAGCATCTTCCAGCAAAGTTTATTTTTTGCGAACAAATTGAACATCAGCTTTCTTCATTCTGAATGACCAAATTAAAATAACAGCTACTCAAACGTTTGAAGGTTTTATAAATTCTCTGACATGGTCCTCTTTTCATAAAAACTATTTTTTGATATATATATATAATCCGGTATGAAGACGGTAATAATATATTTTCGTATATCTTTGCAATGGTTTACAAGCCATTTACTATTCAAAGTTATATTTTTAGGTAATGACTTTTTTTGCGAATTAACACTAGTTTTTATTGTCACTTATATACAAAGACTGTGATTTCAATAATTTATAAATTGTTTACTATTGTTGAGTTGTAATTATTGTTTGCCAATATAGAGCTAACCACACGCATTCTATATCATAATAAGAACTCAACACAATAGCATTTTATTATTGACACAAATCACGATCGTTCAAATTACCACTGATATAATCGATCCTTGCTTGATAGTACAGTCAGGTGATTCCACGAGAAACCGTCTCAAGCAATGAAACAAATCTGATTAACATTTAATATAAAATTTTCTCACTTTCAGAACTCTTTCACTCTTGTTCAATTTTCGCTCATTTTTTATTTTCAAAGCACATGACAATTTGGTTAATTTTATAGTGCTTTTTCTTCGTCACTTGCAAATTGTTAAATAAAACTAGAAGTCGAATTCAAATTGTATTCAAAAACTATAACAATATCGGTTTGACTAAACAAATCATTAAATTGACGATTAAGCATTTATAAATAACAATAATAATTATGTACGCCATAATATAATACGAATATAATACTTTAATATATGTATATGTTAATTTCTTAATAGTAATAATTCAGATGTAAATTTATTATTATAATAATATATTGTGTTAATAATTAAATCTTCCTCACATCCCCCCTGTTTAAAAGGCTTTAGCCATTCTACATTTCGAATCATTGTTTTACCTTCTTTATCCATAAGTTCGTAACTTCTATCATGTAGTTTTTTTATCACTCGAAAAGGTCCTCTGTATCTATCATCTTCTTTTTTTCTTATGTCTATCTTTACTAAAACGTTGTCATCTATTTTAAATTCTCTATTAATTCTATCTGCGTTTCTGTACTTAACATTTCTTTGCTTTTCTTGTATCTCTTCAATGATTCTAATTCGGTCATTATTAACTTCCTTTTTGTTTTGCCATTCTCTTGTTATTCGAAACCCAAATACTATTTCCGCTGGACTTTTCCCTAATGTACTTTGTACGGTTGCGTTCAAAGCAAATTCAATTTCTGGTAATACCTCTACCCAATTGCTTTTTAATCTATCTTTAATTGAGGTACTCATGAAATCTCTTATTGTTCGAAATTGCCGTTCTATTAATCCATTTGCACTATGATGGTATGGACTTGAAAATTGAAGCATTATGTTATGGGTTTTAGCTAATTCTTTCATCACACCTGATTCAAATGTCTTTCCACAATCTACTTGAATTATCCTAGGAGAACCGTATTTTAGAATCCAAAATTTCATTATTGTGTCCGCTGTTGTTTTCTCATCTTGCTTAGAAACTGCTGTAAGAGAAATATATCGAGTGCAAATATCAATAATTCCTAAAATATACTTTTCCCATGTACACTTGTTTTCAAAGGTCCACAAAAATCTATAGCAATTGTTTCAAACGGTTTCGACACTTCCGTTTTTAGTATAGTTTCCTTTGTTTTAGTTGTTAGTGTTTTTCTTTTTTGACATAATTCACAATTTTGAATAATTTCTGTAGTTATCATTTGTAATTCATCCATGTCATAATTTACTTTTATGTAGTCAATCACTTTTTTGCAACCTGCGTGGCATAGGATTTTATGCATTTCTTTGATAAATTTTTCGCGATTGTTTTTAGGAATCCAAATTTTATTTTCTTTTGTCATGATAACATCATCATCAATCTTAAATTTAGTTTTTACATTTTTCATGATTAATTCTTTTTGATTTTCTATCTCAACATTACCCTTTTGCCAAATCACACCTTGCTTAACAGCTGTCATTGTTAAAAGTCTTGTTTTCATTTTTTCTGTTTTAGGATTTTCATGAACTTCCATACATTGAGTACATCGTCCACAATTATCTCGGGATAATGCATCTGCATTGGTATGTTCCATACCTTTTCTAAATGAAATATCCATATCCAAACTGCTAAGAAAATTTATCCAAGTTTGGAATTGTGCCGTGATTGGCTTTTTTGTTGTCATCATGAATGTTATTGCTTTATGGTCCGTTCTTAATTTAAATTTTTTCCCATACAAATAATGTTTAAAATGTTGAGTAAAATAATAAATGGCCAATAACTCCTTCCTTGTTATACAATAACCTATTTCATGCTTATTCATTGAATGCGAACCATATGCAATTACTCGCTCATGTCCATGTTCGTCTAACTGTGATAAAACCGCACCAATTGTGTCAAAACTTGCATCAGTGTCCAAAATAAATTCTTTCTGAAAGTTAGGGTATATTAATACTGGTGTATTCGATAATGCATTTTTTAATTCTTCAAATGCTTCTTCACATTTTTCTGACCATATAAGTTTTTCATTAGTCGTACCTTACAAGCGTTGCATCTCAATTCTGAATTTATCTTGTTATTTTTGCATTCTCTAATCATGTGTCCTTCTTTTCCACATCCATAACACTTCTTTTTTGGGCATTCTCGACTCGAATGTCCTAGTTCTTGACAATTCCAACATGTAACAACGCGACTTCCACTTGCTCTGTTGTCTCTTTGGTAATACTGTTGATTAGTATTCCTTCCAGAATAGAATCTTTGAGTGTGCGGAATAGAATTGAATCTTGGTTCAAAATTTCGTCTTTCTTGAACATTAGAAAAATTGCGTTGTCGATCTTGTATATCGGCAAATCCTTGTCGTTTCTTTATTACGTTTGCGAACGTTTCTTTTCTTTGCATAACTGCAATACTAGAAACTTCAATGTTGATAGCATCAACTTTACGAATTACGTCCTTGATCTCTTCGACTTTTAAAGCATCTCGCATCTTGATCTCTTTTTGGATTTCTTTGTCTTTGACACAATGTATCAAAAAATAAGTGACTAATTCGTTTTTATCCCACTTGTGTTTCAATACTTTGTCGACCATTTTCTCAATCTTTTCGAAAAACACTGGCGCTGCATCGTTATCTTTCTCATAATTGTATAAGTTCAGAAAATCGCCTATCAGTGTTGACGGCTTCTTGAAAGCTTCTCTGAGTCTATCTTCAAAATTAATAAATTTGACATCGACGGCTTCATAAATCGGTAAAATATCTCTTGAAATAAGGCATTTTATCATCATATTTTGGTTATCTTGATCTAGACCACATAACTGAAAATATCGCTTACATTCTTCAATGAAAGTTTCGATTTCGTATCTTCCGTCGTAAACATCCGGAATCATCTTATTCACTATTGCCAGGGTCGCCATGTTAAATAAAACTAGAAGTCGAATTCAAATTGTATTCAAAAACTATAACAATATCGGTTTGACTAAACAAATCATTAAATTGACGATTAAGCATTTATAAATAACAATAATAATTATGTACGCCATAATATAATACGAATATAATACTTTAATATATGTATATGTTAATTTCTTAATAGTAATAATTCAGATGTAAATTTATTATTATAATATTATATTGTGCTAATAATTAAATCTTCCTCACACAAATCATATTGCTTGCCCACGCATGGGTTAAAATAACTTCAACAGAGTCAGTAAATAATATAAACCAAGAATATCAAATATAATGACCAAATAGAAAATGTAAAAAGATGTATAACGATAAATTATTTAACATAATTAATTTCAAAATATGATGAATAAGATTATTAGTTACCGTGAATTTGGTATTTATCACGTTCATAAAATATTAATAATCTTCCAAAAATTTATTTCATATAAAACACTTTTACAATATTATTAAACACACACAATATATTTGAGGAGATTATTCAGTGTCAAATATTGATATTTTCCGAAGGACAGATTTCATTCACATCAACATATTTAAATTTGTTATTTTAAATTTATAAACATTTACATTATACATTTAAATGTTAATTTGAAAATACACCCCCGATTTACACGGTAGATACGTTCCTGAGAAAAACGTGTAAATCGAAAATTAAAAATTTTCAAGTCAAAACCGTGTAAATCGAAAAGCTTGCAGAAAATGCATAATTTTGCTATTTAACAGTTGTGATTTTTTTCAATATTTTTAGGTGTACACAGAAATAAAAATAAAATGCATTGACAGGTTAAAATATGTAATATATTACGGAAACACTGTTTTTTTATTTAATTACAATACATTAAACAGAAGAACATAAAATAAAACCAAAGGTGTTTTATTATCCTTCATCACTATCAGAAATTACTCTCATTCTTTTTTTCGGAAAATAATTTAAAATAATTTAAAAAATAAAAATTTAAAAATTTAAAATATAAAAAAAATAAAAATAATTTATTTAATTAATTACTTAATATTTAATTACTCATAACAATTATAATGATTTTGATAAAGATGAAATTTTAATTACAAACTTTTCTATTATCTTTGATATTATTATGAAGATGGAAATGAATGATTTGGCTACGATAAGATTTGATGATCTCTCCAATGGATCTCCCCTCCAATTATTCATGATTGGTAATTCTAGAATGCCGTTTCTACTAAATCATATTAAATTTTTTAAATTGATAACAAGTCGTTACATTCTAATTCAAGTTTACCAATTAAGACTTTTTTTCACATAATATAGCACGTAATATAGAAGGGCCAAATAATTGTTTTAATTATTATTCTATTAAATGTACACTATTGTATTAAACACTATAGAATCCTTGAGGTTACATATGTTGGGGTTCAACAGGAGAGGCACAAAAATGAGGTGAAAATCAATAAAAACATCAAATTCAAAATAAAAATTTAAAATCAAAAATATTAATTAAAAATCAAAAAATTTTAAAAATGAATATTTTCCGGGGAAACTGGTATGGGCGGATGCTAAATAATGAGACGAGTTCAACTATAATAAAATAAAATCAATGGGGGGTCCCTAAAAGGAATAAATTACAAAAAACAAAAATTAATTAAAAATTAATTAACCAATGGAGAACTGGAGCTAATGGAAAACCCAAGCTAATGGAGAACCCGAGACAATGGAAAACCCGAGCGATTTGGGAAAACCTGAATTAGCAATCTAATTTTGGGAAGGCAATTAGATTAGCCGAATAAAATAAAAGTGACGCGAGCCGTCAAAGAAAAAGGGGCAATTTCCTTAAATTGAATTAGAGCTACAAGAAGAAGCCCGGGGGGAAGTTAGATCCAAAATAATTTGTCAAAGTAAAGTCAATTACCAAGTGGTATAAAAGCAACTGGCAAGAAAACAAAATCACCAGTTGGTCGAAGAAAAAGAAAATAGAAGTTTGGCGAGAGCAAAAAAAGAAACATTAAAGTAAGTAGAAATTAAATAATTCAAATCGAACGTACTAGAAAGGGACATATCCCGTTGGAAGATCTATTCCTGAGTGATATTTGTTGGCAAATTGAAAAGTGCAGACAATACCTGGTTGTATCAAGTGTGAGTGAACTAATAAAAAGTGTAAAAGTGTAACTGCCTCAGAGTTAAATAAAGATTTTGTGTTGGGTCGTTTATTTATTTTGAAAAGAACACAAAAGAGTCAGATAGTAATACCGACTTACATTAAAAACCCAACACATAGATAATTGTTGACAAGGACAGGATCTTATTTCCAAGAATTAATAAAAAATTTTATAGTTATTTGTGGTTGTGTGTTACAGATAACCAAACTATACCCCTCAATGATGTTTCCGGCTTAACCCTGGATAACCCGGTTACTTATCACTCGATACCCGTTGAGTATTCAACGTTGAAACTGTATAGAATGGGTGAATACTCGCGAAAAGTGAGTGTAATTTTGTACACTATAATCATCAAGCATTCGGTGGGTTCGCGGACTACCGTTAGAAGGTCCGTCTGGCTTGGGTCCCTTAGAAGATTTGTAAAAACACAATTTGTAATACAATTTGTAAAAAACACAAATTACGTTAGCTAAAATTTATTAGTCATTGTATTAAACAGCAGGAAAGTCCTACTTCGAATCCACGCATTGGACGTTCTCTCGAGTATCTATTCCCCAACTTGATGACTGCTTCCATCGCTAATGAGGGTCCTGCAGTTCTCGTCGCAACTTGTAGATTTCCTCACTTACTGACATTAACACATGAAAGTCACTTAGCCCATTTCAATTACCCAAACTTTGTGGTCGCTCTTCGATTGTGTCAGGATTGGTGGTGTCTATGATGTTATTTTGGTTAAATGTTTCATGTTTGAGTCAATGGCGATTGGCTATCAGAAAGTAGTGATGGTTTGTCGGAATCTTTATATTATAAATTTATTAAACAAGAGCTTGTGTAGGTGGGATTCTCAAATCATAGCGAGAGTTTCATAATAAAAAATGAAGTTGAAATCATGATATAAATTAAAACAAGCTTACATCTGGCTAATTCTCGGCTCGGGGTTTCGGGTCTTGTTTTACGTATTTTCTTGAATTATACATGTATCTTGATAGATGGTAAACTGGTTATTTCCATCCTATTGTTTGCTTCCACAGTATAGTGTATGAGAAATACACACTCTTATCACGTCTCTCGCCTGTGTGTGTGGAGTATATCCTGACTTTTAGTTGCTGAAAATTCTTCTCGGTTCTCGTGGTTTGTCTCACCGATTTGCCAGTATGCTGAGAGATGATGTGCCATTAAGTCTGTTGCAGCACACAATTTTCATTTTCAAATTGTTTTTGTTTTTGTTTACTTCATTCTCATTTACACTTATTAATTAAAAACGACCTCATCACGTTTCGTTATTTGATTTCATTGATTTTTGCTATATCTATTTGGTTTTCCAATTTTTTGGCTTCATTCACTTTTTTTCGAATTCGAGAACATCATTTATTATGGCCATTTTCCCCAAACCATACCTATTCATTTTGAAATATTGATGTTTTACATGTTTTTATTTTAACTATTTTTGCTTGATATTATTCGAAGCATTCTATCATGTTACTGCTACGTTTATAAAATGCGATATATAAGAAATAAATTTAATTTTAGAAACTTAATTATTGATGGCTTCTTATAGCCCTCTCCGTAAGAATAGCTGAGGTTATGTACGAATACATTACATTTCTCATATGTAAATCAATCCGAAAATATTTTTTGGAAAACGAAATCTCTGAAGAATTTCATTTAGGACTAAAGGTCAATGTTGTCTTTTTAACACAAATAATTAATATTTGTCACTTTTCATATTTGCTGGGAAATGGTTGAAAACATGTACCATGTCAGTTAAAATTAAAAAATCATAAATTTAGTTCCTGGCAAAATATTATAAAAAATTCATTATATTTCGAATTGGTATCTAGAAATTAAAATTATTTAAAATATTGTTTAAATGAATGGTACAAAATTAATAAAATTTTAATAATAATTAAATAAATATCTAAAGGTAAGAGAAAATTAGTCTGAATTTTTTCTCCTCTAAGAACATTTGACGTTTTTGTCAATTAATAAAACAAAAAGTAATTACAATTTAAGTATAAAAATAAATGTGTTTGCATTTTTATTTCGGTTTCGTGTTTACGTTATTCACACAAATGCAAAGGCGTGGCTTTTTTATCATATTAATAGATTGAAAAAAAATTTTTATTGATTAATAATTAAATTTTTTACTAAAAATTGTAAAAATAAATAAATCAATCAAAAAATAGAATTGCAATTATTCAAAAATTCGACTGACTAAGACAAAATTATATTAGGTAATATATATGATTGTATTTTAAATAATTTTAACTGACTTTAACCCTCCAGAGGGCGCGTTGGGTCTCACAGACCCAGACGATCTTTTTTTGCGTAAAAAAATTTTTGTGGCGTAGCATCATTTCAGAACATTCTGTAGCTGATTCATTTCAGCTTTACTTTAATTTCGACCAAAATCATTAATACATTATTAAATCATTATAATTTTAGACAACAGTCTTTACTATTTTTGAAAATAAAATAATCATGGATCCAGTTGAAAAAGAAAACGAAAGAATCCGACAGCTACTGGAGACAATTGTTGTGAGTTCTGATGAAACTGATGATGATAGTGACGCAGGTGAGGAAGACAATTTGGAGGTTAGACGTGAATCTACTGATACTGAACAAGAAATGAGTGACGTAGCTTCTGAGGATGAGTTGGATACAGATGGTTTAGACTACTATACTGGTAAAGATGGTGAGACAGTTTGGAAAAAAAGGAAATTCAGAGCAAATGTTAGAACTCGCGCTCACAACATTATTACGGAACCAACTGGTGTGAAGGGCTCTGCCAAACATGCTAAATCTCCAAAGGATTGTTGGAGGCTGTTTTTTGATGAAAGTATCATGAATATCTTAGTGGAATGCACGAATATATATATATATATATATATAAATAAGGCAAGCTGTTCAAGAGATAGAGATGCAAAAAACACTTCAAAAGAAGAAGTGTCCGCTTTGATTGGACTACTTTACCTCGCTGCGGTACACAAGAGTGGAAGAAAAAATTTGGAAGATCTGTGGGAGCAAGATGGAACAGGTGTTGATATATTTCATACTACTATGTCATTACGACGATTCAAATTCCTTCTCCAGTGCATCAGGTTCGACGACAAAACGACAAGAAGTGAAAAGCTGAAGAGTGACAAACTAGCCCCAATCAGAGAGATATTTCAAATATTTGTAAATAACTGTCAGAATTCTTATTCTATTTCCGAATATGCCACCGTTGATGAAATGTTAACTGGTTTTCGAGGAAGATGCAGTTTTCGACAATATATTCCATCTAAACCTGATAAATATGGGATCAAGCTTTTTGCTTTAGTGGATGCGCAAACTTTCTTCACAAGTAAGATTGAGGTCTATGTCGGAACGCAACCGGATGGACCCTATAAAGTTAGTAATAGTCCTGGTGATGTTGTTGAACGGGTGTGCAGTAGTATACTCGGAACAGGGAGAAATATAACCTTAGATAACTGGTTTACTAGCTATGATTTATCTAAAAGAAATTGTCCAAAGTAACAAACTCAGAAGTACAAAATGAGGCCCCCTCAGTTGGCAAACGAGGGCGTTGTCATAAATGTCAGGGTAGAGACAGAAAGACTAAATACTTCTGTACCACGTGCCACAAGTATTTGTGTTTAAAACACGCTAAATTTATTTGTGAACAGTGTCTTTCTGATGATCAATAGCTTGCTTCACAGTATGCAGTTTCTTTTGTGCAATGAATAATTCTTTCCTGTGTTTTTTCATAAATTGTTGAATATTTTGAATGTAAAAGCTTGTTTATAAAGTAATAAATCTTTTAAAATTTAATATTGCTTTATTTTGCCAATCAATAAGTCTATAAATCACGAGAAAACAATATTTTGTCTGTGAGACCCAACGCGCGCATCCATGTAATTTATTTAGCGCGCGCTCTGCAGGGTTAAAAGAAATATTTACAAGAAGAGATAATAATTGGATTCAACATCTCAAATAAATTTGAAAAATTAAAGAATAAGATAAAAATTTTATTAATAGCAATAATTTACAAATGGTTACATTTAAATATTACTTTTATATAATGTATACTTTTGTGTAATGTTGATGAAAGCAATAGCTTAAGCTCTTATGTGTATTGGTGAGTTATGATTTGGAGAAAAACCCACATTTTAAAAATATTTTTTGATTCTATTTAATCGTTATTTTGATGACATATTTTGATCCTTAGGTGATTCAAGATTTTTATTTTCTTGACCTCTAAAATTGTTGAGGTCCGCAAATTAAAATAAATTGAAATGAAATTTAGGTTAATAATTTAAATAAAAAGTAAGTGAAGAAAAAGACAAATAAAAGCGGGATCATGCACAGAATCAATAGTAAAGGAAAGTGTGATGGAAGCAGTAGTAGAAAATGCCAAAAGCAATTACGAAAGGCAAGAATCCGGAAATCCGAGAAAATTCAATAAATGGTAAAATCATCGAAATCGAATGGGGAAAACGGGACAGGTATAGAGTAGCTAATGGTCAACAAAATGATGTTTAGGGATTTATCAGAAAATGGTTAGGAAGGGTCGAAAAGCATTCAAATGTATGAAAACAGAAAACGTTAATTAATTAATTAATTGGCTAATGGAAAACCCGAGCTAATGGGAAACCCGAGCCAATGGAGAACCCGATAGATAAAGGAAACCCGAGCTGGGTAAACAAGAAGAAAAGTAAACAGAAGGAAGATTTTGGCCCATTAGCTTGACACAATGATTAATTGGAAAAGAGCAAGGAGAAGATAGCGCGTGTAGGAAGGCCGGAAGGGACATTAATTATCTGGATTCGTTGGACCATTATGGGTGACAGCCGAAGCAAATACGTGGAAGCAAATGTCAAGTGAAAAATATGCTCGGCAATAACCATTTGTCATCCCGATTTCGAGGAGTATATAAGGAATGGGGAAATCAGAAAAAATCGGCATTTTGCCTCAGCTAAAGTTAGAAGAAACCGAGTTAGGAATAGGTAAAACGAATTAAGGAGATTAGGGAAAAGAAGAAATAGAATAGGAATACGAAAAGGTGAAAAAGAATCAAATCAAACAGAAACAGAGGTAAACGTGGGTCAAGAGAGTCTAACGGAATAAAAGGTGAATATTATCTATTTGCAAAGCATCAACGCCGAGCGGAGAATCGGTCAAACGTAACTTTGATTATTAATTGTAAAGTGGTGAGAAAGGATTGTAAATTCTATTATTTCAATATACGTTGGGTCGTTATTGTTTTGATTTAAAGGGCACGAGGAGTCAGAGGGAACCGACTTAAAGTAATCTAAAACCCAACAAAATGTTCATTATTTAATCATTTCCTTAGTTGTTTACTTTAGACCACTTAAGAGTTCGACAATAATATTTAATTAATACATTTCTAATTTCTAATTAAAATTTTTTTTTCTAATGCAGACAAACAAATTAATTTCCTAGTCTGATTAAATAATGAAAGATAATTAACGAAGACACATCGAAATATGTCCAATTTGTTATCATCATTATTTTCATTATATTTTATTTATCCTTCTAGTTTCTCAATAGTTTGGAGATTTGACAAAGGATATTTATATATTAACTACTTATATGTATATATTCAAGCTGTATTTGTTTGTCTTAATCCTTTATTTTCACTATTTTTATTATTTTCCCATTATCCAACAAGTACTTTAGTGTAAACTTTTTATTATTTAAATGAGCTACAATACATACACTTGATGATAAAGAAAAATAATAAAAAATAAAATTTCTGAACAGTTCAAAAGATGGAGATCTAAAAATCGAAATAAAATAATCTTAAAAATAAATCGCAATCTTTATTTTGTAAAGAGATAAAAAATGAATAGAATATTAAATATGAGAGCTAATATAAATTAAATCTAAATATTATACATTATATTTAGAAAATCGTAAGTTAAACCAGTTTAATATTACAATCAAAAATCGACAGACGTCAAGATTTGTAATTGTAAACCAAAATTATTTTAATATAAACAAGATAAAGACGTAAATAAAACTCAAAGTTATATTAAAAATACAAAGTTATAAGCTATGTGAACTCTGTACTCAAAATACGTTTGTTATAAACGATTTGAATAGTCTCAATTGAACATAGCAGTGGTAAATTTATAAAGCATGAGCAAAATATATAAACAGCTTATTTAACATAAACTATTTGTTTATTCAAGAAACTTTATGCTAACTTTCTGTTCAATATCAATACCCTCGAATGCCTGTAAGAATTATGTGAGATTAATTTTTTAGAAATCCTAAAACCTTTTCAAATTCCCCATAAGAAATATAACCATCGTTATCTAAATCAGCTTCAGCCATTGTACGTTCGCCAATATTGTTCATCTAAACATTTCAACATTTTATTAAAAACAATATTAGTTACGTCAAAGCACACGCAATACATAAATTATTCGCGTCAAATATTAATTTCACTTTGATTTTTAAAATTTTATTATCTACATAGCTTGATCAAATATTATTCTAATAATTGAGATTATCGTGATGGTTAGTGATAAAAATATTCATAATGGTGTAAATGACGGATAACATTTAATAAATAAGATAGGTTTTTTTCTTTTGCACTCTTGATTATTACAAAGATGTAATAAATTATGTCAATATTTTTAAGTAAAATTAATTGAACAAGGTGCAGTTTAAATATAACATAAGTTATATAATAAATTTTGTTACGAAAGGTTCTACCAGAGAATCATATTCAGTACAATATTGAGATGCCCATGTCTTTCAACTGATGCTCCACAGCTATCGAGACATATTTACCATCATTTAACAGCTCTTACAGCACCATACATTTGCTCAAGTTGAGCTACCAAAATCGACTTGGATAACATATTTTTTCATTTTTTCTCAAATTTTAATATTTATCATATTAAAAAATCTTTAAAAAAGAACAGCTGTGAGCAATCACAACATTATTAATAAAATATCGTTGCAAAGTCCCACAATACATTTTTAAAATTATTTTCAAATCAAATATGAAACTTTCAATAAAAACAAAACGAAAAAAAATAAAGATGATAAAATTTTTTAAATTCATTATCTTTACACCAAGTAATATTGAATGATTAAAATAAATAATTAATTAATAATTAATAATCAAATTGCTTGTTACGGCAATTACAATAAAAATTTTGTGAATTTTATGCAGGCTAGAAAAAATTTATAAATGTCAGTAAATAAATGAAACATATACATAAGGGTAGTTAAAGGAATTGCAACAGTCATAAATTCGAATAGATATATTTTAGGTAAACACAGCTAAGTTTTCTACATATCTTTTAAATAAATTAGCAACGTTAAAGTGTATTATTTATTGTCGATTGGTTTATTTTAAGTGTTTTTATACATACCGAGTTCAAATGTTTTAACTCTATTTTCCAACAGGTTACAATCACTAAGTATAATAGAATGGGCGTGACAAATAAATACAATTTTTCAATATTGTCTTTATCATATTTATATTAAATTTATTTATTTGAATAACAACTATTGTCAAAATCTTTACTTTTCTAAATTTTTATACATCACATGAAATTTTTCATATTAGGTTTTTGAGTAAAATCCCCATTTATGTTCAAAGTTATTTATCAAATTACTGTAACCTGCATTCTATAGAACATTTAATGCTGAAAAAAACTATTGATATCCAAACGACTAATCGGAGAAAGTTTGATTGTAGACAACTAATTGGAGAGCTAAATACAAAAATATTTGTCCCTTTAATATACACCAAATTAACTTTTTTTGTCTTTAAGAGAAACTTTAAAAAATTATTAAAAATTTAAAATAGAAATTACAAACTTAAAATTTTTTGAATAATTTTTGGCAAGGTAATCTTTTATAGAGCTGTGTTATGTAGATATGCCATGATTGTACCTCCATTCGCCTTATTTTTTATATGTTCTCGAATAATATACAATATACAACATTTAATTTTCCCATTTTCGTTTTTTTAATTTAGAATAAATTCATTTTTGTATTGTACTTTAGACATTGGAAACTCATGTAATAATATTGTAATTAAGGTTTGATTGTTCTGATTTGTAGTTTATTTAATTATAGAAATAATTTATTTCTATACTTTATTCGCTGGCAGTGGATACAAATGCATAATAAAAATTCTATTTCATTATCTGGGTTCTTAAATTTTTTATATTATAAAAATATACATCTAAATATTTTTAATTGACAATGTTTTATATTTAACAAAAATTTTCGGCATTGTTGTTTACACTTGAAAAAGGCAGTGCCGAAAATTTGTATTAATAATTTCAGTTCCATTAGGAAAATACAACCCATAAGCAGATTAAAAACACCAACATTTCAGATTTGCTTTACAGTCTGAATATATATTCATATCGGCCACTCCCTATTTTCAACCCCACTCTAGCGCGTCAACAAGTTCCTACAAGTTACCATTCCAATTTTATAATGATTTAGAGTTTTATTTAAGCTGCCATTAATCTATAAAGTACTGTATGGGGCAGATGACCCATTTATACGAACGGGATTACATAAACCATTTTTAGCTGTAATTCGGAAAAATGCGTGTGAAATATATTGCTAATATAATATCTGGTTGGTAAAATAAATCGATTTAAGAAAATACTAGTCAGTAACTCAAAGGGTTAACAAGAAAACATTGATCTATAATTCAAAACCAAATAAAGATAAATTAAATCTGAAATGAAAAAAAAATCAAAGGTAAATAACAAAGATATATTTCGTTACAGATAAATTTATTTAACATTTTTTGATTTCCTCAAAGTTAATATAAGTTCCAAGGCCTTCGCATGTAAAAGTACTATTACTTGATTCAATAATATTTACATTTGGGAATATAAACACATAAGATAGAATGTTGATTTTAATACTATTTATAAAACTTCAATTTATAAAATCTTGATAATTATCACTATAACTAACTCCAAATTTCTTCGTATTTCTTGAATTATTTTCATCAAAGCTTTATATTCCTAGCTACAACAAAATTTAAGTAGTTCCGTGAATAATAAACGAGTAAATAATAAAGATTAATACAAAATAAAATTGCAATTCAATGTTTGGTTTTATTGAATAAAACTGTAAGATGTATTTAATAATAATTAAATAACTGAATGTTTGTAGAATATTGAAATTGAATGATGAAATTGCTCGATATATTAAATAGATTTAATGAGAATTCACAGATATGATTTAGAAATTGCGTTATTATAAAAAAGTTAAATATTTTTCTATAACTATTCATAGAAATATCTATAAATTTATGAAATTATCCACTGACATTTAAACTCATTAATCAAATAATATGCATTTAAAAATGTCGATTTTATATCGAGAATTTCAATGAGAATCGGCTCAGTTTACGAAACAAATGTTTAAAGATTGTAGTATTTAATAAATTATTCAATTCTATATAAGGTGTTTTTACTAGTAAAATTTTATATTTTATTTTCTACATGTTATTTTATAATTTTTTTAAAATAAGATAAATTTTCAATAATTTATCTATTGATTTTGTAGAATATTACATTTTACTACAGATTTATTTTAAAGACAATGAATATTTCGTTGTAAATAAATTGATAATAATCAATTTGTGTGTAATTGTGTTACGAAATAAAGTTTCAATGGTTGATTCTTGTTATTATAATATTAAATATGAGATTTTCCAAATGAAAACGTTACTAAACTAAACAGTTCAAATAAAAAATTTTTTGATAAATTAAAAAAATTCAGAAATCAAATTAATTTAAATATTAATAAATGGAAATATAAGTGTTGCGCCCAATAATTAGTAAGAATCGTGTATAAATAAATAAATAAATGCAAATATATTTCCTATTTACAATATGCAAATCATGTAGTGTTAATTTCTCAAAATAATTTCCATTTGAGTATACATTTCTTACAGCGTGTAACCAAATTTTGGAACACAATTTTGAAGAAATTCTGATACTTTTAGCCCATAAACTGCGTCGTTGCATCTTACATATCGCCTTTTGTGGCAAACTGCTGGCCTGACAGGGATTTTTTGAAGTTTTTCCAATGAAGCAAAATCAAAACTGTAAGGAGGATGTGAAAACACTTAAATGTTTTTTAGTAAAAAAGAAACTGAGAGTTAAAATAGGAAATCATACAGTACCTACTGTATTCCACTAACATTGCGCCTTCAGATCTATTTCTCTGCAAATTAATTTGAATAGCAAACAAATTGATTCCATGAAAAAAATCATAAACTTCTTTACGACTTTCTTTGAAGAGAAACCGCGTAATTTCTACAAGGAATTCGAAAACCTATAAAAAGTTGTAAGACTAATAAAAAAAATCATCGGACTACACCAGTTGAAAACACAAAGACAGGCTACTACAGCGTTAAAACAAATATACAAAATTTGCAAATCTCATATTGTTATATTTATGATTAATAAAATAATGCTAGATAAATTGGACAATTATATTCCATCGACAGCAATTAAGGAAATCATCAAACAGTAATTGCATTACAAACAAGGGCCCATTATATCTATTATCTCGAGAAATAACAATAACTCTCCTAGCAGGAAAACATTAATAAATTCATATCAACCATGAGCTGATAAAATGCAATTCTTTACCATTCATTTATTATTCAATTCAATTCCCATAACAAACGCCAATTAATAGGCGTACAAAGCGGATATTTATGATGAAAATTTGGAGATTAAAATTAAAAAAAGCAAATTTTCGATTGACTATAAAAATATTTGGAATAAAATTCAGAATTAACTAAAAATGTTGATTTTTGAGTCGTGGGCGATTAGCACTATTGCCAGATCTTAGGAAAATTATACAAACAATATTAATTCAAATATTAATTTTTTTATATTTAATTTATTTGGGCAATAATTTAAATAAATTAATTTCAGTTCAAATTGTAAAATTATTTTATTATTTATTTTAATTTTGATTGGTTGATAATTTAAATAAATTAATTTCAGTTTAAATTGTGAAATTGTTTTATTATTTATATCAATTTTGATTGGTTGATAATTTAAATAAATTAATTTCAGTTTAAATTGTGAAATTGTTTTATTATTTATTTTAATTAATTAATAATTTAAATAATTTTTATTTTAATTTTAATTAATAATAATTTAAATAAATTAATTTCAGTTCAAATTGTGAAATTGTTTTATTATTTAGATCAATTTTGATTGGTTGATAATTTAAATAAATTAATTTCAGTTTAACTTGTGAAATTGTTTTATTATTTATTTTAATTTTAATTAATTAATTAAATAAACTAATTTCAGTTCAAATTGTGAAATTGTTTTATTATTTATTTTAATTTTGATTGGTTGATAATTTAAATAAATTAATTTCAGTTCAAATTGTGAAATTGTTTTATTATTTATTTTAATTTTGATTGGTTGATAATTTAAATAAATTAATTTCAGTTTAAATTGTGAAATTGTTTTATTATTTATTTTAATTTTAATTAATTAAATAAATTAATTTCAGTTCAAATTGTGAAATTGTTTTATTATTTATTTTAATTTTGATTGGTTGATAATTTAAATAAATTAATTTCAGTTTAAATTGTGAAATTGTTTTATTATTTATTTTAATTTTGATTGGTTGATAATTTAAATAAATTAATTTCAGTTCAAATTGTGAAATTGTTTTATTATTTATATCAATTTTGATTGGTTAATAATTTAAATAAATTTTTTTAGTTAAAATTGTGAAATTATTTTATAATCCGTTATTTATTTTAAAAAACAACTTAAAAGAAATAATCCGTCACCTGTTCTGAAGTTATATTTTCACCGACCATCATTTGAAGCATTCCCATTAATTCCTCTAAGGAAATCTTTTCATCTTTGTCCAAGTCATAAAGATCAAAAAGGAATTTTAATTTCAATTCGCGACTAGATTTCGTGCTATCAACGGATGTCTTTCGAAAAATTGCTAATTTGTGAACAAAATCTTTGAAATTCAGTTCATCAACATTACTATGAGTATGTAAAGGTTTTTAGATATTTAAGCTGAAATATTACTTTTTAAAAAATTCATGAACAATTCTGTCTCCCAAAGGATTGATTGCCAGCTCCGGGATAAGTAAAAATGTCTGCCTTCTAAAATTACACTTTGAAATAATGAAAAAGAAATTTATGTTATAATATAAAAAACAAATGGGAAATTTAGAAACAGAATATCAAAAGTAGAAAATTATAAAACTTTATGTTGTTTTTTACATTTTAATCGTCTTTCTAAATTCTGTGTTGTTATTCATATTTATTATTGAATTGAAAATAAACGCCTACTTGTAAAAAAACTCAATTTTTATATCTGACAAAACAAAATTTCATAAAAAAGATAATAGGCTCCTTTGAATTAATTATATACGAAATGGAGTGATGACTATTGAATGTTACTGTGCACATAGATATGATTCAATATTTCCTCTATACACAATTTATATACAACCACAATTAAAACTCTGGATTAACCCGGATTATCATGTCTGTTTAGATAATGGATTTAGCAAATAGCGAAAGTTTGAACCAGCATTTATTTTATTCAAATATTATTTGACATATATCAAAACTGAAACTAATTACCACTCATCGTATCTGAATGAATTAATTGTTAAAAGATTTCAAAAGACTTGCGCTAGTGAAGCATTTTAAATTTCCAAGTGAAGTTCTCATTAGAAAAATTTATTTCATTTTTATACACTTTTATACATTTTGATACATTTTTATACATTTTGGCTAACCTAATTCTTTTTACTAAAGCTAATAAAGTAAAGTCTTTATTTCCATAATTATAAAATTATAATTATAAAATTATCAGTTATTCCAAAAGTAAGTTGCCTTAAAATTAATTTTTGTAATCTAATTTAATATACTAGAATCTAGAAACACCTAATTATCAGTTAATTGAAAACAAATTATTTTAAATGCAATATCTATATATCTATATATAAAGATGATAAAAATCTTCTATTTCACATAAAGAAACCATTTCTAACGACATTTAAAATCATTTAATTCTACTATTCTGTAGAAAGACAAATAATTTAAGTTATGTTAAATTTCAAAAATCCATATACACTATAATATATATTTACCACCCGTCAATTGAATAATTTTTGATGTGCAATCATAAATTATTTTACAATAAAATTAATTTGAACTATTTATATTTTAAAATAGGCTTTAAAAAGACGGCAAATAAACTGACGTTAGATAACCATTATCTTCTTTATCAAGTGCAACGAAACGATTATATAACCTACGGATTTGTTTATCAGAGACTAAAAATAATGAAATGTAATGAAACATAAAATTAAAATAAGCTTACATCCAGTTTCAATAGAAATACTTTCAATTTCTGATGCATCTAATACCTTACAATTTGCATTTCCCATTTCAATATTTTGAAATACCACTAATTATAATTATTATTCAAACAAATTCATTCATTTATTCAAATTATCATTTTCAAATATATTTTATTACCTATTCAAAAAAGTAATAATTTCTTCATAATTGTATGTATGAAATTAAAATTTAATTAATTAATTAATAACATATAAAAAAAATTACAAGTCTTTCAGATTCAACCCATTTATTTTAGTGTAATTTATGTTAAAATAGTTTTTCATTCTTCATACTGTCGAATCAGAAGTGAGAGAAATGACTTTGAAAAATAAAAACACATTTTATGTTTTAGTTTGTAAGATCATTATTAAATAGCATGTTTATTTACGATGATTTTAGAAATTCATCGAATATTATAGTTTATTTTTAAAGTTATAACACGTATTTCTACGAAAATTAAAGAACAATACATTGTGATTGATAATATACAAATTACATAACATACTATAATGAAATAATTAAATACAAAAAGCAGTGAAAATTGTGAACCCCTGTCTCCAAGACCATAAAAAATCACTAAGTTTTTGTGTCCTAACGTCAATGACGCTTGCCAATTTTTAAAGAGTGAAATTATTTAAATTATTAATTGGAAACGATTTATTAAAAAATGCTTACTCTCATCAGAATAATAGAATTTTATAAGCAACGGTGTTGACGTATGAACTGAGCGGTATCCTCTGTAGTAAATACAGTATAGCCTACAAGTTTAATTATCTTTTTGCCTTCAATTGTTTTCTGGTTGGCAGTTGTTGTGAAACATGAATATCCACCAAGAAGTTAACTTAAACGTTGGGGATATTGCTAAAAGATAAAAGAAAATGAATATGAATATTTAATCTTAATTTTATTATTTGCACCCTCTATCAATTTTTCCAAATATTCATTAACTTTAACCCCCTTTCTATCAAAATGAATATAAAAGTATTTAATATTTAATTTTCCTCATGTATCATGTATTGAAATGAATCGCGAATAGCCGTAGTTCAACACGATATTTTCACACACTACACGCGTTAAAAATATAAGATTCACCAAAAATGTAACTGATTTATTTTATATACTGAAAATAATATAAATCGAAAGTATTTAATCGGTTTACTTTGATAACCGCGCGCCCTATACTGCGCCGTTAAAAAACGCGCACTCAGAACCGCGACCATAACCGTGAGCTATTAATAATAGAGTCGATCATAACCGCGCGTCATAGTGATGTATTAAATAAATTATTTTTATTCTTTCATTTTCATCTTCATTTTCATTTTTTCTATTTTTTACCTTTTCAATTCCTAACTTTTTAGTTTAAACTTGTCTTTCTTAACCTTTCCGATCTACTAACTATTTTTCTCCCCAAACTGTATAAAAACATCAATAAAAAGAAATATTATAAAATGAAACAAAATAAAACTTAACATTATTTAAGCAAAACTATTAATAATAATATATTAAAATAGTTAAATCACTATGATTGAGATTGTAAGTATTTTAGTTGTATGTATTTTGTTATTATGTAATCTTTCTACTCACAAGTCTCGGTATTGTTTGCTCGCGTTTTTTAACAGCGCGGTTGTTTAATCATTTAATCAATTGTAAAACATCTTTTAATAATTTACTTCCAGTAATAAATTATTATAAAAATAAAATTATCATAGTTAAAATATTTTTTAAATATTTAAGATTGAAGTCAAAATATCATACAATAACTAATAATTACCAAATAATTTTGGGTGTTTTAGGAACTTGACAGTAATGAAAAATTATAAAAGACATTTAAAAAACCAACCAAAAATCAATGTGCTTAAAATATTATTGTGAAGCACAGAGCTTATTTATATTTGGAAACCAAGGGGTAGTCTTCACGTTGCCATTCATTTTTATATTAATAAGAACGAAATTTTAAAAATGGACATTCGGAATATTTCATTCGGTTTTAGTGGAAAGTAGAGAAATCTTTATGAAATTTAGGAGAAAGATGTTTTGAAATGTAATGAATATAGTTTCAAAATTCGGCCTCTTAGATTTTATTTTGGTCAGTGAAAAAGTAATTTGGGAGAACTTTGTATCGAATAAATTTCCTAATAAATTTGGATTTATTTAGATATCTGTATTAAAGTTCTTTAACCAATCTTTCATAATTTTTTTTTAAATTTATTTTAAACTTTTTAAGTTACAATGGAAAGTCTTCACATTCGTTGTTTAATGTTATATGAATTTTAACATAACAAAAAAACTTCTACAATCTTGAAAATGATCTGATTAGTTGTAAAATAATTCAGTTACCGTTTTAATATATTAAAATGGTTTACCAAATTTCATTTAGAAACTCTTGGTCTAGATTACCGGAAATGTTATGATGAAACAATAAAATTTTTAGAAATTTATATGCAAGATTTACTACAAAATAATTTTCCGTAGTTGACTAGAAATTTAGCGGAAAGTCTTCATTTCTATATTTCAAATGCATTCGACACCAAAATAACGTAGAAATTGGGACTTTGTTATAGGAATACTACGTTATAGAGGACTAGACACCATGCAGAATTTGAGGTTAGGTTCTTCCAATTGTGTTTTGTAAACTTAACTAAATCAGCAAATCAAACCTTTTCCCATTTTTGTGTATGTCATGACCTTGTATTTAGTTTGTAAACAAGAGCATATGTCCTATTTTCTTATTGCAACACGTGCACGAAGGATGTTCTTAATTTTGGGATTACCAGTGTAGTCAAGCGCAAGTTTTTTCAGGTATTTGTTAAAATGCTTAAGCATACTATGAATAAATAATAAAAAGTAAATATAAATTATTAAACTTTTTCTGCAGTATGTTTCATTTTAGGATACTAATAAAAACCTATTAATTATATTAAAAACAAACAATAATGGTAGAAATTAAAAGGGTGTTTACATCCTAAATCGAGTAATTATACATTTAATAACTGTCAGTCTCATCTAATAAAGTTTCGACTGTCACAGAACGAGTCAATTTTTTACTAAATACTTTTCATAAGTCATGGGAGTAGAAAAAGAATATTTCTAGATTATAATACAAAACTGCATAAAATATTTGAGACTAACGAAAGTGTTTAAAAGATATATTTTTAAAATTTTTTAGCTTATTCTCCAGACTTATCATCCCGATTACAATGTATTTTATTTACTTTATAATAAATAAATAATTCTAAATATTAAATTTTTATAAAAATAACTGAATATCTTATACGATTCGAAACCACAGTTATTGTAAGAGAAAAAAATGAAAAATGTGAGAAAATAATACTGAGAAAATAAAATTATTTTAATGATTATTATTTTTTTTATAATTGTTTTATTCAAATAAGCATTTTGTATAAAAATCGAATTTATTTACATTTAATCTACTAAATTATTAAAAAAGAATTTTTGCAATTTTATTTATACTCATTTGTTCAGACTATTGATCAATATGCTATGTAAAAGTGAAAACAGCACATTAATTATTAGTTTGAAAGATTGTAGATAAACAAAATTGTAAATAACATTTTAAAGTTGAAGAAATTTGTTTATTATTTGTATATTATTTATTGTTTGTTTATTATCATTATTATTACTAATTTTATAATTAAAAAAAATTGAAAAATTGACATTATTTTCAATTAAACAGTTTATGAAAAAAGAAAGTCATTGAATTTTTATTGATTAAATTACTTCATTTTTATGAAGTAAATAAATTAGAATTTCTAGTTGAAGTAATTGGCGGTAAAAATTTTAATAATTATTCATCGAATGCGACAAACACTTCGTTCAAGTTGTAGGATTTTAAATTTCCTTTTTCTGACGATAAAACCAGGAAATTTCATAACATTCATTAAGTCGAGTTTAATGAGTTGATAGATAAACAAATCAAGGGAGGAAAAAATAAAAAAAATTAAAGATGGCATATGATTGAGATTTGACTTTGCATTTATTTCTTAAGATTTTTTTATGAAATCTTTAATTTTTTGACATATTTTCAGTTTTTTTCATTTTATTACATAATTTATAGTGTAACCAATTTGCTTGAATGACGTACTATGAATGCCAACTGCTATAAGTTGCATATTCTATAGCGCTGTACTTATTTATATAAGTTAAAATAACATTTCAATTATCTACTTATTACTTTGGACGCGTTCAGCACTCACAAACTTATTGCTATATCAAGTGATTAACTAAAATTCATTTAAAAATCTGCAACAGAAACAACTTTTATAGTGGATTTTTACTAAAGAAGAATTAGTAATGGAGCAGCATGTTGAATGTTTGTGAAGTATTATGGTAAAGTTGCTAAACAAATTTAAAAATGTGTTTTAATTTTCTTATTTATACAAAAGATCTATACTAAATTTGAATTATAAAGAATAACACATAATTATCATTTATATAAAAACTTATAATTATGTATTATAAGAACTTTTTTTTCTTCCAATTTCACCACTGATTATTTTTTCCATTGAATTTATTAAAAAGAGAGCTTGAAGACTATAAATCAGTAATATATCGATGTTTGTTGATACTCACGAATTTTCGGCACTGCCTTTTTCAAGTCAATTACTTGAAATTCACTTGAAAAAGGCAGTGCCGAAAATTCGTGAGTATCATACAAACATCGATATATTACTGATTTATAGTCTTCAAACTCTCTTTTTAATAAATTCAATGGAAAAAATAATCAGTGGTGAAATTGGAAGAAAAAAAGTTCTTATAATACATAATTATAAGTTTTTATATAAATTATAACTGAAAGTTTGTATATTTTGTAAGAATATTTATTCTTGGTTGTTATGTAGGATATACTTAAAAAAAGATTTTTTTCCGACAATTTGCAAGGATTATTTTTGACATTGAAATAAAATTAAATATAGTTGAAAAATATTAGTCATTTAAAACAAATTAAAGTCAAAATATTTTAAATTGATCCTTATTATAAAATTAATTGAATTTATTGCATGATTTGCCAAAATTAATTATGCAAAAATGATTTAAAAGTTGAATTCCTTTCATATTAAATGACTGTGCGCTAATGATATGGAAAAGTAAAGATGTTTAATATTTTGTTTTAGAACAATACCTCATGTCATCCTCATTCTCATATGTGCTTCTCATATACCATATCGCGTAGAAATAATTTAGATTATGTCGAGGAAATCTGTAGCACAAATGGATTTAATAAAGAGGTTATTAATATTTTAGTGAAAGTACTTAAATAAGAAAGTTCATTTCGTGTATACCAATATACCATAAAAAACATACAAAATAAATATTATAGCTGTGGACCACAGCCTGTGGTAAAGAATAGACTAAATTTTCTGGTCTTTGAATGATGAATGTTCATCAGCATAAAATGTAAACCATAGGAATATTTTCAAAGAGGAGTTGTTTAAATTATTTCTATTTTTAACATAGATATGTCTAAGTTTTTTTTATTTTTTAATTGAATATTATATTTTTTAAATACATTTTATGAAAATTTTAAAATAAAATAAATTGATTTATATTATAAAACTTCTGTGGCGCCAATGTCAATATAATTTTTAATTTTTAATCCTTTTATTTCTTTTATTCTAAATTTTAAATTAATTTTAAATATAATATATTTAATTTTATTATTTAGTTTATGAATCATTTATTAATATTCATTTTAATAGGATTTAAGACATAAGAAAATTGCTGGTTTATTATCCTGATATTGTCGTGAAGTTTTACTGATTCATATTTCATTGAAACCAATTAAAAAAAATTAATCATGGCTGCTTTATTTGTTTCATATTACAATTTTATCTTTGTAAAATTTTAAAAATAATATTTTCTTGATTTTTGAGGTATTTTATTATTTTCCAATAATTTTTTTAAATAGGAAATAAAAATTCTTGAAGCAATAAAAAATAATTATTAATCATTGATATTGGCATGTTTAATTTTTTCAACTTAATTCTTTATCCACTGTAGCCTTTGTAAAAAATATCTAATTTGTAAAGAGGTAAAAGTAAAGAGGTAGATGATTTGAACCCATTTTTGGATTGAGTATAAGTTGGGGACTTTTCATCACTAATTCTATATATTTTCTTTACAAAGTTAAGCTTTTCTTGAAAACCAGGAGCTATATAGGCTATTAATTTCCTATTCCTCTACTCATGTCTGAATTAAACATTCATTTCATACCGATGATAAGCAATGTTATAAGTAGCAACAATGAAGTACAATAACATATTGTTTTCTCTTGGTGCACACTTTTCATACAAGTGTTGTTCAGTGGCTCTTTACATTTCAGTACGACGGATATTTTATCACTAAATCGCTTTTTAACATTTTATTTAAAATATTTTTATAATTAGAAACTTGATATTTAATTGAATCATTATATACAAAGTTTTCCGCAACACAGTAACATTTTAATTTGGGATATCACATTAAAGGTTTTAATAAAACCATGTATTTAGTTTTATTGAGGATAACTTAAATAATAAAACAAAAATAATCATTAAATGCGTTAAATGATTGAGAAAATGATGATAAATGAATGGGGTATTGTTATGGAACTCAGTAAAATAGGAGTGGAAAGGAGATATTGAAAAATGAAGGAACAGAAGAAAATCAATAAAAGCAGATAATTGAATAAAATGATATCATTCCAAATCAACAAGTACAAGCGCAAAAAAAACAAAGTTAAAGTTATTTTGTTATCTCGATGCCTTATTCGAGAAAAGGGGGAAATGACATTGGGAATCCGAGAGATGGAACAATGGAACAGGTGAAAAGGGTGAAAAAAGTGCCATTAGATGCAGTGCTCGAAGTGGAACAAAATATGTGCCGGGATAGGCATGCTGTGGCACCCGGGATTCCAGGCTTTTATGCAGAAATTTTCAGTTGGGGGTGTTGCAAAACTTTGGGGGGTGTCCAACAAATTTTTGGGGGGGGGGGTGTCCACTCATTTCATCATAAGTTTCAGGGGGTGTACCTGTTTTAATGTGGGGGGGGTGTCAAACAATTTTGGGGGGTGGGTAAATCCCTGCGGGATTCTCATTTTTAACCAAGCAAAATGACAGAGATTTTTGCATGTGTAAATTTGTCTGATAAATAATCGGAAATTTTGTTTCAAATATAAAGCGTCAACGTCTTACTCTGATAGTCCTTTTGGTAATAGCCCATTTTCTCACATTACCTCAAAAAAACTGCAAATTCACTTAACTTTCTACGTGCTTTTATTCAACATTTAATTACAGTAAAATATATTAAAGAACTGGTAGCACTAAATGCTGTCAAACATGTTGAGAACATATCGTCAACAGAGTGGGAATAACACTAACAAACCTCATAACTTGCAGAGAGAGTACATTGATGTTTCGCTAACGGGATCATCACGGACAATTCGCGATAGGCAGTTCTTTTCGTCTGCATGTCTGTGGCCACTGGTTAGCCAACTTTGCACATAAGCAGAGGGCTTCCATAATCTTAATGGGGGACCCACAAGGCGAATCATCATTAGTGCAGAAGCACGCGATATGGATAAGCTTGAGCGGCAGTCAGTAACAATTAGATTCATGGCACTGAACCCACGTTCACACTCGGCAGTTGATACAGGAATGCATTCTATTGTACGGAGAAGTGGCAGCAGTTGTTGTGAAATGCGCTTGCCACCATTTTCAATAAATTCCCGCATCCCCTGGAGAGAGCTAGCAGTGTCGATTTTGAATCGGGTGCAAAGCGCCCGGATACTGTCATCACCGTATAAAATATGTGTGCCTATAAAATGAAATAAGTACCGGGATAAACCTATAGATTATATGAAATGAAGTGCCGGGATGCAATTCCGCCTACATAATCAATGCCGGGATAATATCCCGGCTATCCCGCCTCACTTCGAGCACTGATTAGATGGAAAGGTATAAAAACTGAACACAAACTAGGAGAGAGATAGAGAGCGAGAAACTTCCTATGGGAGAAATTTGCTAAAGGAGAAAATTTGTTAGGAGATTTAAATTTTAGTAGGAGATTCTAAATAAATTATTGAGAATTAGGAAAATAGTTGGACGAGAGACAACAAGAAAACTTGCGTATTGAATTAATAAATCAGAACTAGTTGAGGAATTCAAATCAAGTCAAAAGGCAATCAAATCATTTTTGTGAATCGCCCATTACCGACAGTCGTCAAGCGGTTGTGTTCTCAGAGTATTATCATTGTTGTGCTATTCCTCCAGAATGGCTGTTTAACAAGCATTTGAAACATTTGAAGTGTGTTAAAAATTGGCATAGTTGAATTTGTTGTAATCAATTGTGATAATCAATAAAGTTTTACATCGTTGGGATTTGTCATTGTCGTTATTAATACCATGCTCGGAGTCAGACTAGTAATTGGTCGTTTAAAAATCATCGTCCAACTACAATATACTCAACAGTTTGTAGGAAATTATAAAAGAATTAGTGTGTTTTAACATTTTTTCAAAAATTTATCTTAGCAAAATTTGTGATTTATGTTATACATTTATATAGGAATTTTCACTTGTTCCTTATTTAAAGGTAATAATCAGATCTTCTCTTCTCTAATAACTTTATAGTATCAAGTTATATTCCGAATAAATTCTAAACCAATTTTTACAAGTTAAAGTTCTAAAACAAATATTTTTTAATGAATATATTTTAAAGGAATTACTTTTTCCAATCAATTTATTAAAACAAATAAAATAATGTCAAGTATTTTATAAAATTAATAAATTAAAAAATGACTTTAAGAAGAATAAATTTGCCGAATTAGTGTGGATTAAAATGTTAAAAAATTAGAATTAAATAATTATAGAAAAATAAAAACGAAAAATAATGAATCTAAATATGTGCAGTTTTAATGAATAAAATTAAATCAATTTATTTATCTTTTATTTATTTTATTTAAAATTTCTTTTGAATATAATTAATAATGATCTGTCACACTTTTATTATTCCCAATGGGATATTTCAATATTCTAACAATATGCTAATTCTTTCAGCTACATATGTACTAATTGAACTTCTCTAAGAGCAAAATAAAAATTATCAATTGTCCCATTTGTTAATACTGAAGAGAAAATCTTGGGAATAAATTTCTTTTAGAATGCATATGGATTCTCATGAATATGTACGAAAATTATATTTATTATCAAATTCGTTAAGACTTCTAAAGTTGACAAATTTTTGAGAAAATTGACAGATCTCTATTTGCTTGAACTCTAAGACTTTTCTCAGAAAAACGATATTCGTTGATTTTTGTTTTGACCTTAAATTTGGGAAAAAGATTCTTCGTTCTTGGTTTGCATGTGAGGTAATCGTGGTGGGTTACAGATAACCCACGTCTTACCATTGAGGTTTAATGGCCCCACCCAACTCTAGACTTTTTGTCCATAAGTGACTCTTGTTCGTTAATAAAATATTTTGAAGAAACCATCGTTGGGATACTTTGTTTCAATTGTGGATGTATAAGTCAAATTACCATGTCTTTCTTTAGTTAAAATTCCTGTATTTAACCAAAAATCCATAAATAATTTTTGAATATTTAAATTTGAAATATGAAAAACAATATTTTAACAAAATGTCATTTTAAATAATTTTAAACAAATCGATTGACACGAAATGAAAATTTGTGACTAAGTATGAAAAATCCTTCCATAAATATAAAAAAGTTTTTAGGAATCTTTATTTAACTCATAAATTTAAACAAGCAATTAATCAATGGAAACAATAATTAAATTTAATAATAATTAAAACAATAAATTAACAATAAATAACAATAACTAACCAGCAATTTAATTTATCTTCATTTAATTTTTGAACTATCTACCAAAATGAGTGGAAAGGTTCTTTTATTGGGGTTTGTACGCCTAGTTAATGAAAAAGAAATAATGAGTCAATGTGAGATCATTATTCCAGGTCTTAAATATTACTTTTAGTCAACATTTATATTTTAAATTATTTTTAATTCATTTTCAGGTTTTCTAGGAATTTTATAAAATTTATTTTATAATTATTTTGGAATTATTTTAATATAATTCAAGTCAGATATATTTTTAATTATAATTAAATAACGAAATCAATCGCCAAAAATGTATTTTTCTAAAACATTCTAAAACAAATATCAAAAATTCTAATGAATATTTAACTTAATTTTAACTCAAAAATAATTCTTACTATTATATTTCGTTATTTTCATGACAATTTAACGTAGTTTCTTTAAAAATACATTTAAAAAAATTTCCAGCGATCTTTTTTTTCTTCAAAATTGTCTAAATTAAAGTTATCTCATCGGCGCATTTCTCTATATCGAAAGTTTTCATGTGTTTTTGAGTATGTGTTGTGTTTGTGTGCATTATTTAATTTTTCTACAATTTTTTAGATTTTGATAGTGTAATGCATCATGTTATGCTCTACGTCCCCAACTATAGAGTTTAAAAGTCAAATTGTCCCAGTTTTTGAATTAATTAACAAATTATTTTACAAGCCCTTACTTAAAAATTTCAATTTTGCTAATAGATCTTGGTTAGAACTATATCTTCAGTGTTATGATTAATCAAATTTTAAAAAATTCATTTATTTCGAAATTGCTCCAGATGAGAAGCACTGGCGTAAGGTGTATCTCGTTGCACTATCAATGAGAACATCATCGTGAAATCAAAGTAAGTATGTATAATGTAAGATTATTGATTTTTTTCTTATATTATAGGAAACGTATCTTAGTGGTTACTAGACTAATTTGACTTAATTTATTATTTTATCTACGAATTTAAATTTTCAACTAGATGAAACGCTTGACAATTGGCTGGTTGACAAGAAAGGCTAAAAATGATGCAAGTTCTAAAACTAATTATTGATACAAATGATTATCAACGTTCAATACAGAATAATGTTAATTATATTACGCATATACAAAGAAATTTAGAGAATTATTATAATATTTTGATGACAACGAAAACGATATTACGCCAATGAATATGAATGCAGATTATAAAGCAGTCGGATTCAATAATTGTCGCAAACTAGTCGATGATGTCATTGGAAATATGGAATCTCCAGTTCCCAAAAAGCATCAAAGTGACAACCAGATCAGAGTGATATGGTCAATGGGTCACAATTCAAAACCATATATATATATTTATATATATGTATATTTAACGTTTTGAAAATTTATTTAAAATTTATCAATGTCTTGTGTAGCAAAAAGTATGTAAACGGTTCTACTGCGAGTTTAGAATAACATAATAATAATAATATATTATTGTTAGAAAAACTTAAATATTATTATATTGTCGGTTTTGTTTTATAGATTAACACAGTATGTAAAAAATGTTAATGACTTATTCAATTTAAATTAAATAAAAATTTAACAAAATTATTTTTTATAAAACCTAAATGATAAGTTATAAATACATTTTAATCAGAAGATTTTTGTAATTTATATTTAAATATAATTAAATATTCATTAATAAATTTTTATCTTAAAAAAACTATTCTCAATGGTTTTCATGATGATTTTTCAAAGATTTATCTAAATCTTAATTTATCTATATAATTCCCCAATAAAATCTTTCGTGGAAATTTGATCAAAATAAATTATTATAATTTAACTGAATTATAAATATGAATTAAATAACTACTTTCTATTTTATATAATTAAAATTATTTATTTTAAACTTATTGCAAAATATTTTCAAAAAATTATTTTCCATTTTTCGTATTTTTATTAAACAAACTTTATTTTACGTGCAATTTTGAAAAATTTCAAAAAGTTGCTAAACTTGATTTTAGTTAGAAAAATGTTAAAATATTTTTAAATAAATAATATTGTATTTATTAAAAAGCTTGACTATGAATCAGTAAATATATCGATGTTTTTGATATTCACAAATTTTCGGCTTTGCCTTTTCAAGTGAATTTTCACTTTGAATTCGCTTGAAAAAAAGGCAGTGCCAAAAATTCGCGAATATTAAAAACATCGATATATTTACTGATTCATAATCAAGTTTTTTAATAAATGCAATGTCAATTGAAAATAAATCAGTGGTGAAATTTGAAAAAAAAATTTCTTATAATAAATAAATAATAATATTAATATTATTATAAGAACGTTTTTTTTCAAATTTCACCACTGATTATTTTTTCCATTGAATTTATTTAAAAGAGAGTTTGAAGACTATAAATCAGTAATATATCGATGTTTTTTGATGCTTATTTATAGTCTTTAAGCTCTCTTTTTAATAAATTCAATATCAATATTATTATTAATATTATTGTTGTTGTTGTTATTATTATTATTATTATTATTATTATTATTATTATTATTATTATTATTATTATTATTATTATTATTATTATTATTATTATTATTATTATTATTATTATTAATATTATTATTATCAGCATTAGAAATCATCACTTTATACTAATAATAATAATAATAATAATAATAAAAGTAAATTTAATTATATTTGTATTTCAGCTATTGTTTAATAAAATGTTATTAGTTACTTTGGAAAATTATCAAAATTAATTTACTAATTATAAAGATTAGATGTTTGCATTTTTTAGAATTTATATGCAATTTTTGGCATCGAAATTTCGACATTTTATTGTTTACATAAGTTTTAGCATGCTTAATATGTAAAATTCCACAAAAAATAATCATTATTATATATTTAAAATATTTCACAATAAATTCAATTAATTAAATTCTATGAAAAGCAATGAATAAATTAAATGAAAAACTTCAAAACTTAATGAAGGAAGAATGTGAGTCAAAATGTCTAAATATTAATCTTAAATGAAACCTTAATTTATATAAAAACCAGAAAGTCTATTAGCATGGGACATGTTATAATAGAATAAATTTGCAGGAGAAATATTATTAATATTATTAATAAAGAAATTATATTTAATGATAACTTTTCTAAATTTTGCATTTATTTTCTGACAAAATTTTAAACTAAATTACCAAATATAAAATTAATAATTTAACCCTAAAGAAAAATTATGTAATACTTTGGCACTTATTTCAAACATTTGCTATGGGAACTAAGTCATATATATGGAGTTGTTGAATAAAAAAATGACAATTATCATTGCGGTAACACTTTTTCTTTTTTCTAGTATGAAAAATATATTAAAAAGTAATTATTAATGGCTACAGATCATCCATTACATTCTAAAAAATAGGATTAATATATAGAAAATTCGAGGACAATATTAAAAGAGATGTCTACATAAGCATTTAAATATTACATAAGTTGTATCTGAATAAGTTACTCATGAAAATTTTTGAATTTCTTTCTGAAAAGGTTTTACATGTTCACAGGTCTATGTATTCTCCGGATTTTACTTCTTTCTTTGCCTAATACGAAAAGGAATTTTCCAAAGTTAAAATTAATAAATGCAATCATTGACGTTGCGTTGTTTGGAAAATTTAAAAAATATGGCAATTGAATTTTTCAGAAAAAAAAGCTCCAAAAGGTTTTTTGAATATTTATAATAATTATTGTTAATAATAATTAATAATAATTATTGTCATTAATGAAAATATTCTTATAATTTACAATGTTGAGATATTATTTTTTGAATACTGTATGATTGCAATTTCGGATTTTTGTACCTTGTAGTAAAAGTTTTTATAAAATATTTATTTTTTTCATTTAAATAAATTTTATATTGCGTATAATTTATCTTCCCTAAATGAAAGGGTAAATTTGATTGTAAAAAAATAAAAATATTTTTTAAACGAGAATAGTCTTATCAAGCTCCTGGCTTAAGGGTTTCACATTTCATTGAGTCCTCATTTTTCAAATCATATTTGTCAACTTATTTCAAATATTGTAAAATTTCACTTAATACACGAAAAGATGAACATGAGATAATTAGATTTAATTAGCGTAATATCAAATAAAATATGGAAAATAGTTTTACTAATTTACTAAAGAAAATTCCGCTCTTATAATTAAATAATTTTCGAAAATCTTTTTGACATCGGTTACCAAAAGATCCATTAAAACTGTCAATGCCGACTAGCAAAATTGGACAACAGACTTCTTATAGACAGTGAAAAATGTCCAATTTATTCAATTATAACTGCTTCGTTACAGAGATAAAACAAATTTATTACGCCAAAAACACTCTTGGCTGCCGAAACTTCATTTCATTGATAAAATTTGCAACTTCGTCATTTCCCTTCCAAAATTCTCGAGAAAGCCATGAACGTTTCCGGACATTATTTACAGCAAAATAGTGAACTAATTATTTTTAAAATTAATAGCTCATCATTACTATTACAAAATTTCTTTAAATATATCCTCCTTCATTAAGTGTCGAAAAGTATCATAATCAGCGAAAGGTTTATTGCATTAAAAATTCATAAAAAA
>CAUHTR010003303.1:0-47697 GCA_959609185.1 Schmidtea polychroa
CTAATTAAAAACATTCAACACACACGTATTCACTGCATTCTGCACATTGATTTTAGAATTAAAAGTTCTTATCAATAATGCTTCACATATCACACGCTCAAAACAATTATCAAAGTTTTTTGATAAGATTTTAAAATCCGACATTCCTAATTCTCTTTCTTTATATACTTCAGAATACGACAATACCATCGTATATTTTGGCTCATATTGTTTGTTAGCATCAATACTCATATTCACTACATCATTCGACATATCAGTCAATTTACATTCATTCATACTACGAGCCTTAACATTATTCATACATTTATCAATAGTCTCTTTCAACGTTAACAATAAAAACCGTTTTGAGTAGCCATTTTTCACCAGTAATTCAACTAATTTATCTACACTTTTTACTGAATTTTTAAAAGTGGAAGATAAGCACCATGCTCGATAAACCAATCCTTTCACGATATTCTTTTATATTTAAATTCACAAAAACTCTCTGGGGCAATGTAGAGGCCAGTATCTGTTGGTTTTCTATAAATTTCTGTCTCATATTGCTCATCTTTACGTTAAATTAACAAGTCAAGAAATGTTATGGATGAATCCTTCTCAGTTTCACATGTGAATATGTATGTATTGTTAATATTGTTAATATACATAGACTTTTTTAATTTTTTCTAAATATGATTTTAGAATACCAAAAATATGTAAAAAAAAATTCCAATTTCATTTTGTACCTAAAATAACATACATTATTAACAAATGATTTCCATATTATTTGCGTTCTCTTTTCAAATATCACTTAATACGGAAGCTGGCGAGATATATTTGCATATATGATGGAATTCGTGTATTTTCGTTGTTCATTATCACTGGTTGGGAAATTATTTAACAATTCTGAATGTCATATAAAGTTTTATTAAGCTTTATCAAAATAAAAGTCAGTTTTACTAACCAAGTGCTATGCAAATTAGATGATTTTTTTAGGTAATAAATAAATATGTATTATTATTATTATTATTATTATTATTATTATTATTATTATTATTATTATTATTATTATTATTATTATTATTATTATTACTATTATTATAATTATTATGAGAAGGAAATATATGGAAAGATTTTGTTATACTTGTTGTATTTCCCTTAAACACTTTTCATATATAGAAACTTTAAATATATATATATATATATATTTATTTATGAGAAATTTTTTGATTATGAATCAGTAAAGATATATGTAAAGATATATAAAGATATATGTTTCTTTTTGATATTCACGAATTTTCCGCAAAGTCTTTTTCAAGTAATTTTCATCATTATCTTTTAATATAGACAATATATGAGGAAAAAATTTATTTATTTTTTTATTTTTTATATTAATATTAATTAGCCAATTTTAATTTTAATATTTAATATTAAATTTTAAGATATTTTTTTTAAATTTAAATTTACAATTTTAAACAAATTTAAATAAATAAATGTCCTTGAAATTTAATTTAATTTAGTTGAATGTTGATGGAGGGTTTATGTTTTTTGATAAAAAGAGTTTATAAGGCTAATCTTTTTGAACGCATCTTATAATATTTTGCATTTTGTTTCGTGTACGAATGGTGCTGATTTGTCTACTTTTTTCCAGTGTTCGTCATAATTACTGGTTTTGTTTTTGATGTGTTCATTGAGTCTTGTTCGGAATGTTCTATGTGTTTCCGTTATGTACGTTGCGTCGCATCTTGTGCAAGTGATTTGATAAACAATGTTTTTGGTGAAGCAAAAACGTTTGGTAGAGGAGTGCCATAGACAATCTAGATGAAATAGGTCTGATGTTACAGATTTTTGAGATTTCCGAAGTTATGATTTCAAAGGTGCAGGGGTTTTGAATGTTGGGCGAATGTTGGGTGAATATGAACTGGTTGATCCGTATTACAGATGTAAGATCTGATTATATTACATGTCTTATTGTTTAAGAAAGGAAAGCCTAGGTATATTACTGGTTTGTTGACATTTCTTTTGTGTATTGTGATTATTGGAGCTATACTTATTTAAAAAGTATTTTTCAAAGAACTCTTTTGGGTATCTATTTTGCAAAAACATGGTATTTAGAAAAGAAATTTTGTCTTCTAAGTTAGATAGTTCAAGAGTGAATTGTATATTTGTGTTGTTGAAGTTTGCATGTGATAAGATGATATTGAGAGGTACCTTCGAAACTGTGTAAATGTCATCAATATATTTTATTTCCAAAAAATGATCTAATTTTAGTTTATATATGGTCCATATAAAAAATGGTTAAAATTGGCGAAAAGTTCTTATCCTTTGTTAAAGCATGAATTTGTTTAAACGGTTTTCCTTAAATTAATACTATGAAGTCTTATTCGAATAAGTCTACGAAAATATATTATTAATATTAAAAAAATGAGTTGATAAATAGTCGAAAAAGATATTATCTCAATCGTGAAAATCTTTAAATGTTTTCGCGGTAAAACAAATTGGCCGTTAATTTTTCAAGTAAATCAAAATTTGTAAACTATAAAATGTATAGTAGAAATTGGAAAACATTTGAAATATCTCTTGTCATTTCTCCGATATTTTTAAGTGCGATTAAAAATAAATTATTTTTTAAAAATTCAATTTTAATGCATTACAAATTTTCAGGAAATTTTTATTGTAAATGTCTATAAATTAAAACAAACACTTTTAAAGAAAAATGAAAATATATGATTTTTCATGAAAATTTTAAAGTCGATTAAACGTTAAATCAGAATATTAAATGTTTGAGTTATTTTATTGATTTTTGATATTATTTTAAAAGATTAGTAAAAGCTTGAAATCTTCAAAATAAAAATTAACAAATTAACATTTTATTCAAAAGAATTCTTAAAATTGTCTTTGACTGTCTGTTCTGCAAGATGTTTATAATAAACTTTTATTTTTTTATTAAAATGACATCAAAAATATTGTCAACTTTATTGATTTAATTTTATTAAATTATTAATTATTGATCTACAAATATACAAATTGCTAAGAATATTTTTTTTATTTTTGTTTTAATTATTTCAACGCGAAAATGATATTCCATTAATTTAATTAAAAATTATTTTACATTTTCATTTAATTTAAATTATAATTATTATGTTTTCCCTTTGCAATTAATAGCTTGTCGTGCAAAAAAATTTCATTTCTTCAATTTTTAAATACCCTTTCTCTTTACAAGTTTTTTCAAATAAAGAAATGAAATAATTTTCTTATATTTTTTAAAGTAATATGAAATAACTTCAAAATATTTAAAATTTTAATTTTAACAATTTTACAATATAAATTGTAATTTTAAAAATAATTAATAAAAACAATTTTACTGTTACTTGTCATTCTTATGTATGTATGTTTTTATATTCAAAGCTGATTTTTTTTAATTAAAAGAACCAAAATTTGGTAGCATATTTAATAAATAAGAGCACTTTTATTTAAATAAAAATTATTATTATGTGATTTATCACTTTTAATTTTCACTGAAAAAAGGCAGTGTCGTTATGGTGTCCTTAACGCCAAGGAATAAATTTCTTAAAAAAACTATATAGCGATAATTTAGTAGTGATAATTTAGCGATAATTTACTATAGTAAAAATTGAAAAAATTTAAAAAAAAATCAATAAAAAAATTCAAAAGAAATTAGAACTACTTTATATTTTTACTGTATAGAATTGAATAATTTACAATCGCAAGAACAAATCAAGGAGACAAAGACTATTTTCTATTATTACTGTGTGGAATATATCAACAAATATCCAAGTAACAATATTCACACCTATACCAAATAGTATTCCAAATATCCTTCCACTTTCGACATTACGAAAACTCTTCACAAACTTCCCAAAAGAAAATCTTTCAGAAACCATACCACTATAAGGTTTTTTTATTTCTTATAAATAAAGTTTGAAGTTTTATTTTATTGTAATTAATATTTGTTTGGATTACAAAATTTTATTGAACTGTCATTTTTTATCTTTTATACACAACACGCACCCAGATTGTCCCGTCACATTTTTTTAACGGTGACTCTATCAGGTCCTTCAAATTTCCAAACAGACACACGCACTCATCAACACAAATATAACATAATACTATCGATACATAATACTACCTCCAATCATAACACTAACCAAATAATTTGAAGCCTGTAAACTATGAACTATTTTTGTTTAAATCTGAAAATCTGAAAAAAAAATGTCAAAAAGCTTTATTATTCTTTATTCTTTGGTTTTTCTTTTATTGCAGGAAGAAATGTCCACAAAATCATGACATCACAAATAATAAAACCTAATATTATGACTTTTATCCTTACAGAATGAATTTTCATTCAAGTCGAAGGTTTAATTTGGTGACATGTCTTAAAACCATTTGAAATGTCTTAAGAAGACAATAAAACTTGTCTTTAGGAAAAATACACACGCGTTAAGTTGTACTAATATACTCTTTAATATTCCTTTAGCTTTAAACATTAAAACAAATAATGTATATAAATAATAAATAATATTTATTCGATTTTCTTGGAAGTGAATTATCATAATCATCGCATTGTGGGATGGGGGCAGCAATTGTTTTCCCTGTGCCTTCATTAATACCTTTCTAGTCAATTATAAACAAATGTGAAGAACGGTAAAATTAGAAAATTAACTGAATTCCTGACATTTTTATAAATTTACTTTTGAAATAATACGTTAAATTTGTTAACCTTAAAAGAAATTTAAATTAAGTTTCTGTTTTATTGTCATCAAGGCGCCAAAGTTCAATATGGATTTTCTCTACGAATATTTTCAAACGTTCTGTGGGAAAAAAGTAAATAAGAGCTTCCATTAAAAATCAAAACGAAATGCGTTTATTCGTGACAGATGGATGAGAAATATTATAATTAATCAAATTTCTTGACTGAATATAATTTATTAAATTTATATTTTCACCGAAAGAGTTTTTTTCTAACAAATTTTGTTTATTTTAGTTTTGATAGAGTTTAAACGAATATAAAATTAAGTTAATTATTTAATTAATTTTAACAGAAATAATTTTATCAAAATAAAATCAAGTGAATAATAAATAATTCAATTAATTCTTGAAGAAAATAATTTTATTTTGTTAAAACTAAATTTGAAAATGCCAAAATTGTCCCATAAATAATTTTTGTATTTCAAAGATTTTGACAGAAATTTTAAACAATTAAAATTTATTACATTAATTTATAAATTTATTTGAAAAATATTTAATTAATTGACCTGGCTATTAATAAGTGGTTTTAAAATTGTTTAAAAAAATTTTAAAATATAAATTATATTTAAACGAATTAAGAATTTTTATTGTTTCATCGCTATTTTATTTTTAATAATTATTGAAAGTTATTATATAACACTTTGTCTGTCCACATAGTAAATTTTTTCTTCACCGTACGTCCACGCTAATAATTTTGTTCAAATTACGTCAACACTATGTGATACACAGAACAATATTTAAACTTTTTACTAGTCAGACATTTTGTGCATCATATAGTGGTCGGGTAATTTTTAACCGTTATCAATCAGCATCAAATCAAAATAGATAAAATGTATGTAATAAGACTAAATAGTAAAAATATTGTGCGCCATATATGATGCGCAAGCGAATCCATTTAAACATGTGTGCATCATATGTGGTACATGGGACAGTCAAGTGGTGGAAATAATTAAAAAAAAATTATTTTCAATTAGCTAATGATTTTTGGTTGTCTATAAATTCAAATAAATAACAATACAGCTAATATTACTGATTATATTACTGATATTATATTACTTATATTACTGATTAATTTTTAAAATCTCTAAAAATGTACAATTCCATTTTCACAACAAACGAATGATTCAATTGAACTGATCGACTCTGTTGTTTGGTGCCAAGAGTCTGCAATCTTAGGAAATATTATTCACTTCTTAATAATTTATCTCTTAATATCTCCAGAATCTTTCTTTAACAAGCTGAGTTTTTTTATAAATTTCCTTTTTACCTAATTTCGTTTGTTTCTTAATTTTATTTAAGTCCAAAAACCTGTTTTTTCATCGATTTCATATAAATTCATATTTATGTATTATATGAACATTTTTCAATTTTCACCGCTAATTACCTTTCAATTGGCATTCTATTTATTAAAAATCTTGACTATGAATCAGTAAAGATATCGATGTGTTTTTTGATATTCACGAATTTTCGGCACAGCCCTTTTCAAATAAAACATCGATATCTTTACAATGTCATATTAATGTGATTTTTACACCTAATTTTGCACATATTTATATTTCCGGTTATGTTAAATTTTACAGTTTATGTTTATGAATTGAAAATCTATATAGTTTTTTCGTTTCTATCTGATGATGACATTGAATGTGTCGAAATATATAGTATAAGTGATTTTTGATTGGCGTTTTCAAATAATAATAATATAATTATCACATTTGTATTTATGTTCCAAACATAAATAAAACAAAATACAGGGAAAAGTTACTTTCCTTATATCAAAATACAAAAAAATGTGTCTTTTTAATTGATTTAATACTTTGAGAAATGGTACATTATAGAATAATTAATATTTAATGCACTTGTTTATGCCTTTATTAGATCAACTATTGTAACAAAATTTTGCAAATAGCAATTATCCAACGCATTGTTCATGGATACCTTAAATTGTTTCGGTTGAAGTTTTCAGATGGCTTGACATAGATAAAAGGAGAATTAAACAATACAATTAGGATGTAGTTTTTACATAGTTTTATAAATTCAATGATTTTGAAAAACAGTATACATGAGACAAGTGCTTACCCCATAGCTTCAAATTTATGATTTTCTCTTTTGCGTGCTATACATATAAACATAATTTAACAGTTATATTACAATCTTATTCACAATCCTCCATAAGAGTTATTACAAAATAAAACATTAACTAATAATCAAAAAAGCACTTAACTATCTTAAAAGTGTATAATATCTAAAATCAGACAAAATAAATTAATCTTTTTTGATAATATTATGAAGATATATATATATTATATAAATTTTGGTATTATATTTATGTATATAATATATTTTGTTTCTTTTCAATTGTGTTATATGACCGACCGGGTGCCATTTATTTATTATAACTGAAATGTTGTTGATCTTAATTTGATTATTATTTTCATATCATTAAAACTCATTTTGACGACAAAACAAATTAAAATATAATCCAGGGTTTAAACAATGCATTAGAAACAAATGTCTGACTACAGACAATGTGCTAATGTACACAATTTTCATTCTAAACAAAAAATGCTTAAAATAACAAAAATGTTTTTCATATCCTATACATATTTAAGTATAATCGCCTGTAATGTCTATTTTATATAGTAATTATTTCTTGTTGAGTCTAAGTAATTATTGGGGGTACGGAGTAAATATAACATTTTATTTATTCTTATAAAAGATCAAAACTTTTAAAAAATTTAATTTTTGATCTTTTGTCAAAATAAAAAAAATGAAATATCCTAATAGAACACAGATTAAAGGTTACTGAAAAGAATTAAAGATTCCACTGATGGTTTAAAAATAATTTTATATTAATACAATAAAAAGAGACCTGTTTATGTGGTGGATAGGGACATCATAAAATACGCAAACCAAATATTCCATTATTTCACAAAAAGCTATAAAAAATATTTGTTATAAAATGTTTTTATTAATAAAGAAATCGCACAAAAACTGGTTTGAGTGTAGTAGTTAATTAAAGTTAAATTAATTATCGAAATACTAGAAATATGTAAATTTATATAAATTTGTTTTAATATTGCTATTTTAATTTTGATAACTATATACTAGGTACAATAAAAATTTTTGTTTATTAAATGACAATAATTACACGATAAAATATTACTTTAAATGATTTTATATGGTACAAATATAAAATAAACTGACCAGAAAATATGTTAGTCCTTTTAAAAATAACTTCTACGCTATTTTGTTGAGGATCCAAACAGAAATAAAGAATTTTCCGCTTTTATACTAAATTCTTAACATTGAAAATAAATTATTTTATTATTTTGTTACTCAAATTGCCATTGAAAGTAAAAATGATTTATTTTACTAATTTATTTATATTATATATAATTTTATTATTATTATAAAATTTTATTATTATTACATAATTATTATTTAAGTTTAACTTTTTTCCAAAATATTTCATATAAAATTTAATAACATTCATCAAAAAATTGAAAATGATTTGAATAATATAATTCATATAAATATATAAATATTAAAGTTCATAACGCGTTAATCGCTATTTTACATTTGTTGACTCCAAAGCTATAATGCAAATGTTATTAAGCCAATGTTATCTCAGGTAAACATATTTATAAAGAAGTCTGAGTATAAATAAATAATTTTCTGCAATGAAAAGTAGGAGAGATGTCAAAATGCATTTTCCAAGTATAGTAGTGAATACTTTTACACATAACATCTATAAAGATTGAGTCTGCCACCTACTTTCTGTAGTACTCATACATATAATTATGACCACTTTAAATTTATAAAAAAATATGATAAATAAAACATTTATCAGCATTTGTCTTTTAATTGCAATTAACTATGAAACATGACAATTATTGAAAATTATGACAATTAAGACAATTATGACAAGTATTTTAGTAAAAGAAAATTTTTTTTCGGCATTTAATTATTTTTGGTAAATAAATTGAATGATCTTTCGTAATGTTTGATCCCCGGTTTAATATTGTCAGTGCATTGATGAAGTTTCTCAGAATGTTAAAATCATGTTAAAGTTAAATTTAATTTAATTTTTTATTCACGTTTTGTCAGTAATATATATCACATAGCCAAATTGAGGCTCTATTGTGCCTTCCGTGCGGCTACATGCTATATTAATACTTAATATAAATTCTCCATTTTTCTTTGAATAAATTTTGTTTGACGTAGAAAATATAATATACTAGCATTGATGCCCGACTGCACTAGGGGTTTTCACTGTAAAAGGATTAAAGTTGCGTTGTAAAGTTAATTTTAAATATAACTAAGTGAAAATAATTTGTTAATAATAATATTTTGAGAATATTTTGAGCATCAATCTTCCGCATAAATATGAAATGTTGTTAACAAGAATTATGAAAATTTGTATCATTTTATTCTTTGCTTACTAAAGAAGACTATAGCATATATTTGATATTTAAATGTGGTTGAAAAGTGTTTCGTTGCTCGCTTTAAACTATAAAAACATGCCAAATGAAGAACTCGGAAATCCTGTTCTGCAAATATGGTATTTTAATAATAAATTTTATATAATTTAGAACTAAATGCATGTGCGCTATCTAGTTTGTATGAAAGAAAAAAAATACATATTAAGAGTTTTATCGTTAATACTATATTTTAATATATCCTTTGTAAAGAGTTCCAAAACTTTTATTTAAAATAATATAGTTTAAATATTATAAGTGTCATTAGTTAATTGAAATAATTATTTGTGTTAAATTTGTATAATAAAATCGATAATAAATTATATCATATTATATTAAAGTATATTAAATTTAAGTAATTATATTTATGACCATTAGTTACATCAATATTAATAATTATCACGTCTAAGTTGTTTGAATTTTCCGAGAAGCGAGAGAACTTCGAATTGTAATTAATAAATAAATGTTAAAAGAAGACTTAAATTTAATTGGGTCTAGCATTTTTTAATACATTAAATATATTTGTCGAACGTTTAAATAATGATGTAATGTAGAGTAGGAATTTTTAAAACTAGTATAGTAATAAATTTAATAATTTTTTACCTAATTCCATAATTTGATCTTATTATTTTATTTTTTCTTATATTTAATTTAATTTTAGATTTACGAAACATTAAAGTAATAACTCAAATTATTATTTTGGCATCAAAAGACAAGAAGAGGAAAATACGATAAAGAAATTAGAAGCTTTAGAAATAGAAGAAAAACATTGTGTTCTATTTGCAAATCAACTCTTGAACATTATAAAGTCAGTAACTTAAGACATAATTACGAAAACGATCATTCACAATTTAATTCATTTAATCAGATCTTTTGAGACTAAAGATGTAAAGTATATTGAATGTCAAGGAAAGTTAAAATAATTATTAGTAGATTTCAGTCTAACCTACTGTATCATGCTCTTTCATTCCATTTGAGATGGACTTACAGTTGGTGCTCCCTAAAAAAGCAGTTGGAGACAAATCTTTAATAGAAATCCAAGAACATCAGGCCTCAAAATGCATCAACAACTCTAATAGAATTATGGAAACTTGTTCAAGAATCATAATACCTTAACTTATGAAAAGCTGCTTGCAGAGTTATTTCAATTTATTTCCGTACACCTCTAACAAACTACAAGCTAGAAATTAAAAACTTAGTACAATGATTTTATGACAATATGGTACCGACAAAATGGTACGCGTAGATAATGGTATTGGATAAAATGAACAATAAAATTGAAAAAAGCGTTATCGATAGCCTAACAGTGCAATAAAAGAAAAGAAGAAGAAGGAATACATTTTATATTCAGTTGCATATTTGGGAGATATTGCACGCGTGTTTAATATAAATGTTGTCGGATTAATTTTTATTAATAATGTATTGATGATGTATGATCTATTTAAAATAAACTGTACCAACTAATCAAATCTATTTTGTTTAGCCCAATACCATTATTTTTGCTTACCATTTTTCACGCCACCAGTAAAATAGGTGCAAATCCACAAAATCAATAATTAATTCACTATTTAATTTTAATATATAATAATAATAATATATTTTTCATTTGTTATTTTAAACAGAATCTGCATCTATATATATATGTATGTGGAATTTATAATAAAAAAATTTTGAAATCATTGTTGTACATTCCCCAGAAAAAAGGTGATTTCGGCTCTCCAGTTTTTGAAATTCTTGTATGTGACTCGTACTGACATGAAGTTTGGCCGCCCCTGATATATACTAGAAAATAAATCAAATTATTAAGCGGAGAATAGGATTATATGAAGCAAGAAATGTGTAAAATTATGCTTTTAGTAATTTGGAAAGTTGTTAATGACAATTTATAAATGTTTGATTCGACAGTTTTTACATTTATTATCAAATATTTTTGAATCACAATTTATATAATAACATGACTTAATTCCTTTTTTAGTATTAAGTAAATAATAATAATCTTATATTTTTATATAATTGATTACTAAAACGATATTTCTTCAGAAATAAAGCTGGGATTTATTTTCTAAATGATACTTAAAAAGATAAAATAGAGAAATAATTAAAATTAATTGATAAAATGCTTTAGAAATAGGATATTAAAGATGAATTTATATTGCTATACTATTATTTATTATTTAAATGTCTGATTTATTCCAAATAAATTGAAATAATATTAATTATATATAAAATAAAATATAAAAATAGGAAATGTTATTTGGGTAATTAAAATATAATTAAACCAATAAATTTATTTTTCCCCAACAATAATTGATAAATGCAATAATGATAAAATCACTTAAAAATGGCAATGCCGAAAATTCGTGAGTATCAAAAAAATCGATATATTACTGATTTATAGACCTCAAGCTCTCTTTTTAATAGATTCAATGGAAAAAAATATTCATTGGTGAAATTGGAAAAAACGTTAAATGTACTCTAAAACTCGAATTAATCCACCATCTTGATATAATTCCCCAACCAATCAAATTTTTCCCAAAAGAAAATCTGAAAAAATACTTCCCCATCAAGAATTATCGTTATTTGAATAAATATTAAAAAGTCATATTTTTTTTAAATTGCAGAAATATAACATTTTTTGCTTTTGTTTAAATATTATTAAAATTTAAAAATCCCTATATGACAAATAAGAAATATAAAAACAAGCATAAGTTAGATGCAATTGCTAGTTATTGACTTAATGGAAATATCTCAGAAGTAGCTACACGATTGTTGATGTTGTTGGCACAAGCAAAGTGACAATTAAAACTGGAAGGAGCATTAGCGAAAAGGAGAAATTTTATATTGTGTTATTCCGGAGGGATTAACTGGAATACTTCAACCTGTTGGCGTGTTTAGAAAAACTGCAATGCAGTGGTTGCAATCAGATATTTGTGAACGTACAAGGTCCCGTCAAATGAACTAATTTCTCAATGGATGTTGGAAGCATAGAATTTATTGGATGAAAATCAAATCAGAAAGAGTTTTATGCAAATTTAATGATAGCTCAAGACGAACAATTCGGAGAAAAATTTATGAGATTAATTGAAAATTCAAGCGATAGAATGATTCAAAAAATTTCCACATGGTGTTTCAGAGTTCAATTTTTCTGAAATAAAGAATGAATAAAAATTTGCTTCAATTCATTTAACTTTTCATAATACCTCAAATAATTCCCCGTCACTGTATTTTTTGAAAAAATAACCACCGTGGGGGATTAATTCGAGTTTTAGAGAATATATATATATATATATATATATATATATATATATATATATATATATATATATATATATATATATATATATATATATATATATATATATATATATATATATATATATATATATATATATATATATATATATATATATATATATATATATATATGTGTGTGTGTGTGTGTGTGTGTGTGTAAATGTAATAATAACATATATTTCAAATGCCATATGAGAATTTTTAAAATTTGTAATTACTACAAACCTATATCAAAAGAATATTATGAAGTAGATCACTTGTAAAGTTCAAATGTCAAAGATTCTTCGCTTTCTCTCTAAGAAAAATTCATTCAATTCATTCAATTCATTTCATCTAAGAAAAACTAATCCGTAAATTATATAGCTCACTACTCCATGTCGGAAAAGGTAGAATAGCAGAAGTTGGTAAACTTTTTTGATTGATATTATTATATTAACCCCTTGATTTTTAAAAGACATATAAGCGTCCAACATTCAAATAGTCCTATAACAGTGAACATTTTCCGTGTTTTTTGGTGATGTTTTATTAGTTTTTCATATATTACACTGAAAGAAATTAATATCATTATAGTGACTGAAATTAAAGATTATTTCATGATTTTCTCCCCTGGAAGTGTCAAATTTTATACGAGATTGTTTTGATTCAAATAAATTGGCATAAGCATGATACAAAAATTATGATCAGATACACAAATTAGAAAAATCAAAAGATGACATAAAAAGTAATAATACAGACTGAAAAAGATGAACGAAAGAGATTATCAGCTGCAAATACTGCCATGCTGCATTCACCTTCCAACATTTCTCAAGATAACAAAAAATAAAGGTTAACAATGTTTGAAAGAAGATTCAAGTAATCGTGTGTGATTTTTATTAAATCTTTTTAAATATTTGGACAAATTTGGATATTTTCATTTTTCATAATATAGGCTATTGACTTAATATAGGTAATATATAATATATAATATAATATATATATTATATATTATATTATATATTATAATATATAATATAATATAGGTAATTGACTTTCGGAACTAAAAAAATACTCCTGACATTGGATCCTCAGAATATGAATATTGCTCTATCAATGCATGTATAGAACAGAAAACTTAGTTTAAAGATGAATAAAAGTTTTGGAATGTTTCATGATTTTTTAGTCGATAATCTAATTTTATCAAAGAATAATTTTGGAAAATCTTATTTCTAACTCAGCAAACCTTTCCAGGCAATATCATAAACGTCTTTCAAAAAGTTAGGATTTCTAACATTATTGAATAATTTACTGAATCAAGAAAACATCGTTATTTACCGTTAGAAAGAACTTTCTATACAGTGTATAAGCACAGAGAACGTATCCATTGTGTCAAATAATACAATCGGAATGTAAAAGGAAGTAAAGCCGTGTTTCACTCCATTTCAAAAGATATAGGGAAAACCGATTCTATTTCAACCAAGTTAAACAAAGTAAAGGAATTTTGCAATTTTATTGGTATTTAATCATATTGTTGATAAAAACTATCAACTTTCATTATTTACTTTTTGTGTACTTTTGACCTGCTTTTTCCCCTTTAGAATTTTATATCTTTTAATTTAGATTTTTATTATAAATCAACGTTTCTATTTATCACAATGTTTTAGCACTATCCTTATCATGTGTTATGTGGATATTATTTGTAAAAGGCAGTGCAATAGAAAGCATTAAAATCTTATAATTCGAATAATTTAATATAAAATGAATTAATTAATGGTAAGTTGTATTGAATGATTGTGAAAAATCTGTTTAGCGTATATATATATATATATATATATATATATATATATATATATATATATATATATATATATATATATATATATATATATATATGTGTGTGTGTGTGTGTGTGTGTGTAAATATACATGAAAACTTTATTTCATTATGGACATTTTAAATAAAAGAAGTTCCAACAAAATCCGTAATTTTTATGGCATTAAATTGATACTCATTAATAGTGTTTGAGTCTAATTGAATAGAGTTTAATTTTATTTGAATGTGTTAATTTTATATTTTAATTATTATTAAACATTTATTACAAATTTTGATTAAAATTAATAATTTTTTCTTTATTGTACCAAAATTGAGGAATACATTATAATAAGGTTCTACAAACTTGTTTTTATCAATTAAACTTTAATATACTTTTCGCAAACTGAACCATAGTAATAAATACTAATTATTACAACTAATTCTTGAATCCGTGCTGTTTAAAACGTCAAAAGATAAACTTTTAAAGAATATTTCCCAGACCCAAAATGATCAACTTCATTAAATTAGTCAAACTAAAACACAAATAATGAAACATAACTTAAATCTGATTTAATTTGTTTTTGTAATAGTATTATAAGAACTTCTTACTGATTCATAGACAATTTTTTTAATAAATACAATCTTTTTAATAGTTTTTACTTAAAAGATTAAAGTTATTTTAGCATTTCCTTATTTTCAATTTGTGAACAAAATATGTCTTAAAAAATTATTTTTATTTTATTTTAATGATTCAATTTTTGTTAACTAAACTTTACAGTCGTGCTTCAAGGGTCGTGATAATTAATTTACTAGAAAATACGATGTTAAGTAAAACAACGATGTGGTGAAACATTTCTTAAATAGATTTTAAATAGATTTTGAAACGAAATACTTTATTGTCAACAGAATACTATTTATTTTTAAAAATTATTTGATTTAATAAATTCATAAAATGTTCATGTAATATTTAAATAGCAAATCGTTTTTGGAAATTTTTTGCTTTAAAAAAATGTATTTTTTGACATAATTTAATTTGGCAATTTAGAAAATTATAATAATAATAATAATAATAATAATAATAATAATAATAATAATAATAATAATAATAATAATAATAATAATAATAATAATAATAATAATAATAATAATAATAATAATAATAATAATAATAATAATAATAATAATAATAATAATAATAATAATAATAATAATAATAATAATAATAATAATAATAATAATAATAATAATAATAATTTTGTGCTGTGTATCATATTTACATTATAATATTACTATATATTAGTTATAATATAGTATTTAATAAATAAATTAATTAATTAAGTATATATTAATTGAATGACAAATGATATTTCTTTATTTTAAATATTATCCTTATAGGGATGGATATAATTCATAATAATTTGTTTTTATGCACTATCATAATATGATGTGAATTAACAATTAACAGCGTGGCAATATATTGTTTAAATATATCGAAACTTCAGTTGTAATAGTATTAATATAGTTGTATTATAGTAAAATATGTATAATAAAATCAACAGATTGTTCATTTATACAAATATTTCATAAATAAAAAAAATTAACAACGTTTCAAAGATAAAAAAAGGTTTTGAATCCAAATGTATAATTTAACTTTATTTTTATAAATTCCAAGTATTTAATTATAAAATTATTTTTAATAATTTAAATATTTATTAAATTTTTAATTAACTTTATTATTACAATGACTTTATTGGATAATTTTAGACTAACATTAAAAATAAATTATTTTCTCACTTTTTGTTCAATTGAACTCGAATTGTAATCCATAAAAATGAAAAATTCATTATTCCTGAACAGATTCCATGAATTCTCGATATAATCTTTATCAATTAATATTCTCTGTGAAAGTCGTAGACATTGACGATCGATTTGATCGGTTAATTCTGCAACCAATCAGCGTTAAGCATGGATTAGTGGTCGACTGTAATGAAAATATAAATAAAGAATTTTAATGTTTTAATAAAAGTTTTAATACTTTTTTGATGTTTTGATAATCACATTTTTGTATTTTGTTTCAATATTTAGCTAAAATTTGCTTCGTTTTATCAATACTGTCAATGTTGTTGAAGATTTTCAATAATTGAAATCGGTTGTCAAGCAAATTAATCAATTGAAATTTTCTACCAGAAATTTGTAGATTTATTGATATTTGATCAAGACAAATTATTCCACCGACAATCACGCATAATTTTAGTAAGAGATAGTTGGGATCTCAATTATTCGAAAAATTTACATTTTCTTGTATTAAAATCAAAAATCAAAACAATGATGAATGTTGAAGTTGTGGGAAAAATATTTCTATTTTAATGTTTTTTCTATTTAAACAAAAATATTGATACATCTAGGTTTTAAATATAAATTAATACACTGGGGGAGGGGTCCACTACAAGTTTTAAGGTGAATGCTTTGATGTTTTCTATTGTTTTTGTCATGGTGTAAAAATCTACAGTTGACTATTGCCTTTCGGCGATTTAAAGACCACAAATCAGCCTCCCTCGAATAAATTTCATCATTTTATATCATGGATGTATATGTGTATCATATTTTAAGGTACAAAATCCGTCGATCTCAATTTTCAATATAAATTCTCAGTGGTCAATAAATAAATTAATTCCGACTTTTCAATGAATATAAAATATTCGATGTATTTTCATTAAGTTATAATTAATTGATATACCAAAATCTTGCAGAGCATGTTCGAAAAGGTTATTCTGTTCATTACAAACTCCCAAATACGTGTAGTAGAGTTTATTTCTTGTTTCTTCATAAAATCCAATCGCTGATAAAAGGAAGTGGAATAGAACGCATGCCGTGCCAAATCAGCTTGGTTTGCAACTGAAAAGGAGAAAAGGTGTACTTGAAATGAATGTTGTGCTTTAGTGTGAATGTTACCTACAGGTACAGAGGAATTTTCCAATACTTGCACAGATGAAGGTTGGATTATTATTTGTGCAAGTATAACTTCATTTTCTTATTACTTTTTTAAATGGATAATTATGAAGTTAATTTCTACCATTTCGTATGTCTAAATACAATGGAAAGGATATCTTAATTTTATACGTAACTATAGGAAGCATGTTACCGTAGGTTATTTTATACTTGAAATTGCATAGGTCTTAAGTAATATGTTTTTAAATGACTTTGCCATGTAACTTTGGAATTTGGATTTTTGTGAAGTTTCTTCAAAAATAAAAAGTATTTGGGGTTGAGCTTTATCCTGTTTGGGAGAGTATATTGCTTATTAGTACTGAGTGTCATTTAGATTTATTGTTTCTAATTTAGAATTAATCATCTATTGCGATATCAAAAACTGACAAATTTTTCTTATCCATAAGAGTATGTTTTACTGTTAATTAGTTTTTTATCCCACTTGATCCAACTTCTCTTCCTCCAATAAATAATATTGACTGGGATCTTTAAACTTTTAAGTTCGCAAACATGTCTATTTCACTATTTTTGTAAAACGCATTGAATTTTGCAATAAAACAGCAAAACTTATTAAAGAATTGATATATTTTCCCTTTATTACATACCAAACGACTCTTTCTCACAATAATGATCATAAATTCACAAAAGGTCCTCCAACTGCTTGTGATTAAATCCTTAATTTGGCTTTAACCAATGAACTTTAAGCCGTCAATTTTCATTAGGGATCCACTCATTGTAAAATTAAAACCAAATTCAAAAACCTTGTTTGAGTCTAATTTTATTTCTCCAAATTTGATTTTCATTTACAAAAATATTTTTGTAAACCGCGAATAATCAGTTTGTTTGACTTTTTGTCATATGTCTCATGAATAAAAAATAATTTTAATAATTAAAAATTCTTAGTAATTCCAGTTTTATAAAATTATGATTACCAAAACATAAAAACTGTCATGTCATCGGAAAAACCTTAAATGGTTTTCTGTTAATATTTTTTTACTTTTTAATTTTTTTAAATATTAATAGTAATATTTTTAATTTAATAAAAATGGGGTACAGAGCTGTACGGGCTTATATAAATATTAAATAACTTTTTCATCCTAATATTCTAAGGAAAACTAGAAAAGATATCTCTGACATTGTTTGATCTTGGCCAAGTTCAAGCAAATATACTATCAAGGCAATTGTGGAAATGGTACAATTAGGTAGAACAAAAATAATACAATGTTTACAATCTTTATAAACTTAAGTTTTATTTACAAGCAGTATTAGAAAATGTTGTTAAGGAACGTAATGAATTTATTATATATCGTTTGTGAGTTAAGAGAAAACTTTATAAAAAAGAATAGTCTTACAAAGGATGCAATAGTAAGAAATGGTCATAAATTGGACGTGAGAATAAATACTGAAAATCTGAGTTTTCTTGTTCAAACAGATTTTAATGAAAGAGGTTAGACCAATTTTTCAATGAATACAAAATATTATAACTTTTTTCATTTTTCACCAATGATTTCTTTTCAGTTGACTGTATTAATTAAAAAGCTTGACTATGAAGCAGCAAATATATTGATGATTTTTTGGATATTCATGAATTTTCGGCACTGCCTTTTTCAAGTGATTTTAATCCAAAAACACAATAATGCAAAATACTATATTAAAGTAACTGATTCAAAATTGGTCTTATAATAATCCGGTTAGTTGTTGGTTATAAATGCGCGATTAATTCAAAAGCTTTTAATGAGTTTATTAAAACAAAACTGTTTCCATTATTTTGGACCATCCAATAAGGTTCTCATCGTAGATAATGTGTGAATCCTCAAATCAAATGATATTCTTACAGTAATGTTACTCTGGAGGTTGAGGAATACCTTGAAAGAAATTTATTTAATTTATGAATTTGTTTTTTCTTCGATTTATTTAAAGTGAGTTTTAATAATTTTCAAGGTTTCTTTTTCATTTTTTTAGGTTTTCTCTCCAAATTTTTAAATTCTGGAAATAAATGAACACTTTCGTATTCACATCAACTAGGGTAATCTTTATTGACCTTTTGAAAAAGAAGGATTTGACTTTTTTGACAAACAATTTAACTTTATAATATAATACTTTAATAAATATCTACCACTTTTTAATTTTTATGTTTGATTTCATGGAATAATAACATCTATAATGCAAATTTATATGTAAAGTCAATATATGAGTCATAATCTCTGAAAACATAGATATTTTAGATCATCAATCGACGAAGTTTTGAATTTTTTAAAATTTAATGTTTTAATTATTTTTAACTTAAATTTTATGTTTAATTATTATTTTCTAGATTTCACTAAGTTTTATATTTTTACATTAATTTTCGTAAGTTAATCTTTCCTTATTTGTAAATCATAAAGCTAAATGAACTTCTTGATATGCTGCTTAAAATGAAAGTCATTTAATGATTTTCTTTATTTTCTCGAAAACTTTGGAGTAGTAAGATTGAATTCAGTTATTTTTTTGGTATTAAAATTTTATTTCACTTATATTTTTTATATCTTATTATTCCATGCAATATTTCTAAATATTAAAAGTTTACATGCATATTTTATTATAGTGTTTGTGAGCTAAAGTAATTAATATTTATTTTTTCTACCCCTTTTTCAATTTTTATAGTATATGTTGTTATTTATGAAGCATTAAAATTCAACACACGTGTAAGTTTGAGTGTTTCAATAATATAGGTTGATAAATATTTTTTATGCTATAGAAGTTTTTATTCCATGCAAACGAGTGTGATGTCATAAGTTATGTGCGTCTAGGAGACTGGTTATTTGAAAAAATATTTTTAAATACTCCGAATTTTTGTATATTAATAAAATTTTAATGAAATGAAACTGTTACGTTTATTATGACTTTTATTCATTTATACATTATTCTTTAAAAGGTGAGATTTATTAAATGTTTTTAAATATATATTTTTAATTTTCTCCTAAAATGCTCACTTTTATGTGATTCTAGGACTTTTCTACTCATGCCATGATTTCCAACCAATTTTTTATTAATTTCTGAATACCTAAAAAGATTTCACATTAAATTTAATTATTCTAAAAACTTTTCAATTGATATTTTAATGTTGAAATATTGCTGTTCTTTGTTCTTCTTCTACTTATGGAAAAATGAAATGTAATAAGCGTTTCAAATATCCTCAGATTGAATATTTCTATAATTAAAAATTGACCACATAATTTGATGTTTTGTGTGTTTTTATTATAGGGTAGTTGTATACAGTGTTTTATTGCATTTTATTTTTCACATCAAAATTATTTTTTGCTTTATAATACCTTATGCCGGTTGTCAATAGTTTTTATTTTTACTTTAAGTAGCAGGTATATTTTTTCCATATATAATTTAACTATATTAACTATATTACATATTAATTTGTAGCTAATCCGTCTGTAATTCATGTACTTTAGTATATCATAAAAATTCAAAACCAAAGTCATTGAAAGAAAATAAGTGTCTACTGTCTATTATATAATTAATTTGTTTAAATTATAGGATTTATTCAACGTGCCTTAATTATTAAAATATGATATTCTTGCGGCGAATGAAATGAAACTTATCTAAACTTACACTCGGGTTTTTAAATATTTAACTGTCTTTCGAGAAATATAAATGAAATTTGATGAATGGAAAGAAATGATTAAGTTAATTAATTGTAAAGAAATAATAATAAATTTTAAAAATTTTGAAATTCGTAATTTTTACATTATTTATGTATTAAATTTAAAATGTATTAAATCACTTGAAAAAGGCTGTGCCAAAAAATCGTGAATATCAAAAAAAACATCAATATCTTTATTGATTCATAGTCAAATTTTTTTAACTCAATTTTTTAAACTCATCATAAATTTTATAAGTTGAGAATTAAATTTTAATAACAAATAAATTTAATTTCATAATTGGATTTATATAGATTTCATTCTGAAGATTATCAAACATATTTAAATATGTATCCAATGAAATTCAATTATGCTTACATAATAATATTGCTCGATATTTATTTATACGCCAATCAGATTTTAAACAATAAATGGTGATTTAATTGAATACTTTGAATAAATCGAATAAAATGATGACAAAAATAAAATATTTATATTAAAAAATCAGATTACTTTTGATCTAAAAATTCAAATTCGATTCCAAAGTCAAAATGATCAAAACAAAAGTTAAATCAACTATTTAAAAATCAATATCATAAAATGATTTTTCCATTTTTTAATTACAGAATTATTTAGTGAAATATTTGGAAAAATAAAGAAAATTTCCTATTTGAAGTAAATAATGAAAGAAAACTTCAAAAGTATTTTTAACGCATATTTCAATAATAAAAAATGATTGAACATCACCGGAATGTTCTCTTATTTCTAGGAAAATTAATTTCAATGCCAAGGAAATTGCAAATATTTTATTGTGATGAGTGATGAATAAATGATTTGGATAAATTAATTTTGATTTTTAAATATTTTTCTTAGGAATTTTTACATCATTCAATTTAATGAATGAATTGACACCCATTATCAAGAACATCAATGTTTCGGTTAAGAATATGATTACCAGTATATTTGGGCTCATTATAAATTACTTAATTAATTAATAATTAATTGAAGAATAAGTAGAAGAGTATTTGTATAATATTTAAGGTATATTCTTTCTGAATATTTCTTTCAAAATGTTATTAAGGTTCGGCTATCTGTTTGACTTGATTTAAGTTGAGGAGATAGTTTTAATTTATTGCTGGAAACGTCTTCAAAGCATTTCATAGATCTTTATTTTATTATTTCAATGACTTATTTTCTTTAAATGTAAATTTTATTAGTAAACGCACTTTTTTAGACTTTATTTGACGATAAGGAGTTCATAACAATATCTCTCATTGGACAATATTGCGCATTTTGGTTACATTATTTGTTGTTATTTGGTATACCTTTACAAACTTTGACGATTTATATTATATTTTCTCCAAAATCACTAAATATTTAGCCTGACATACAGCCATTATCATCATAATAATTAAAAGTAACAATATTAGCATTTATAGTCCTTCAAATCTTTTTTTGAATGTATCGGTATGGTTTCTTTCTTACCACTAAAATATCCAATTCCTTCATGTATGCATCATAAAATATTATATCTTCCTCTTTTTCAACAGTAACATCTGAACTTTGCTATCGGGTTTTTTTATGTTTTGTAATCGAAAGAATTGATTTTGAATTTTTTTTACTCAAAACATTAGAATACAAACTTTGGTAGTGTTTTTGAAGTTTGATGAAGTTATTCATCAAGAATCAAAAATCTTTGTCAAGGACCTTTAAACACAACGACCTATTTACATGTGTTACTTCAAGAGAATACAAATCCTTGCTAATTGCCAATTATGTTTTAAAACATTTTGCACTACAAAANTATTATTATTATTTGAATAAAAATAATATTTCTTTTATAATTTAAAATTTATATTAAATGATGTTATTCTTAATCTGTGAAAATTTAAAGTTTAATTTAATCTATTAAAACAAGTGGAGAAAATATCTCAAAATAGTCCATTGATGATTTTATCAAAATATGTATCAGACAGTGTTAAAATCGTGCATCAATTGAAAAATTTTGAATAAAAGACTTAGTCAATAAGCTGTGAAAATATTATATCTTTGTTTTAATGAATTGGAAAAGTTATCATTATCGTTTCAAATGAAATGCGCGTCTAAACTTTAAATTTGGAAAAAAACTGTATTTTAATTAAATGCTTTCTTATTATTATTATTATTATTATTATTATTATTATTATTATTATTATTATTATTATTATTATATAAATTATATAATAATATAACTTTATTATTTTTATTGATTAAATATAATCTTTCAACTTAGTTCAACTATGACACATTATTGTTGAGCTTTTCCAAAAATAATAAATTAGAAATAACGAATAAGTTACTGAAAAAATGGGAATTAACGAAAGAAATATAAAAGGGGAAATAAGTTTATTCGGCACAAATTGAAGCATGAAAAAAACATGATTAATACAAAGTTTTTATTAGTTAAATAGAAATATATATATTTAACGTCTTAAGACCTTCCCTAAATACATATTTTATTGAGATAAAGTATGTCTAAATAGTGTAAATATAGTTTATGAAGGAATGCAATAAATTTTCAAGCATTTTTCGCTTGATCTTGAAAATTCACTAATTTCACAACTATTTTTTATTTATAATTTTAATTTTTTATTTTCAATTGGTTTTATAAGAAATATATTTCCCAACAATATATGATGATCCATTGTTTTTACATTTACTAATTTTTTTCATTTAATATTATATGTCAAAGTACATACTTCAACCTCTCGAAAGAGAGCTTCTCTTTATATTGTCTTATTTACTGGAACTTTTCAAAAAATATTTTAAATTCACAGAGATAAGTTCTGATAAAGATTAACAAGTAAGCAGATTTTATACATCATAACTTTCCTCAGAGGCTATTACATAGAAATTGGCCGATTTTAATGTTTTAATGAACTAGGCCCTCGGGTCATAAGTTCGTTTTTACTGAAATATACAAACATAACAATAAAACTTTACAGAGAATTTGATCTTGTTGAAAAGTACTTTTTCGGTTCAACTATGTAATTATTATTGTTCACATTTATTAAAAGGCTTATGTTAGCTGTAATTACTTATTGATTTTTTACCACAATTTGTATATTTAAACAAAATTAGTTGTTTATTTTGAAATTAATATATATTGAAATTAAACTAATTAATTCAACGTTACTAATTGGTCTGTTATATTGGGTTTGCAATTAGATTCTGGCACTAAAGGAAAATTGAAATTATTTCGTAGATAAATATTAGTTAACAACAAAAGACATATTCCACAAAAAGGACGTTGAAATATTTAAATTTAAGTTCCAAATATTCGTGATTTAATTATTATTAAATAATCCAAAATGCTTATAAATAAACTCTAAGACAAACCAAACATTCCAGTCCCAAATAACAATATTAAAAGAAATGTCAACAAGTATTAAATTTCTTATCAACAAAATTCGAATATTGCGGAAAAGAAATTATTCGGAGAGATTATTTATGGACATTATAAGTTGATTTTTGAATAAATATATAAAAATGAGATTTGATTTTTTTGGGTTTATATATTCATCTTTTATTGTTTATTTCATTATTTCTTATAATATTATTATAATTATTTTAATTGTATACTTGGATACTTGCATGTTTATATATTATATTATGTTTTAAGCATGTTAGTTCGACCCAAATGAGGCACTATTAAATAGTTTTAGATCGCTCTGAAAATGAGTGTATTTACTATGTGATTGTTGCCTGTATGCGTTATTATAAAAACTTACGGAAAAATATAAAAAAAAGTATTAATTATTAAAAAGTATTAATAAAACTCATCGTTAAAACAATAATTATTCGTTATAAGTATAAATTGAAAATAGAATACTATTTTATGGAAATTTGGTATTATTCAAGCCTTCTATTTAAAGCTTTCGGTAGTATTGTCTCCCAAAATTAAAATCAAAGGTAAAAGTGTTTTAGTTATGATTCAGGAAAATAATTTATAATGCAATATGATGGGATCTTATAACTGCGATCTCTCATCTTTATGTCCTAAAAGTCTTCAGCTAATTTCATTTTAAGAAATAATAATAATAATAATAATAATAATTTGAAAATAATAATATTGAATTTTGAGAGAAGAATAATATCATTATTTTTCTCATTTATCGCTCCAGATTTCTACATAACTTGAGGTTTCTGCATATCAATTAAATTTATTTATTTTTCTTAATTATTTTGAATTTTTTCTGTGGATTCTTCACTGATTTTCTAAATTATTGTAATCGTATTTTTCTCGTCATTTGTCATCTGTTTCACTCAAAATATGTTAATTTTGAATTTTTACTTAATTATTTTCATAATCTTTTTAAAGTTTTTCCACTTTTTATCAATTTAGATTCAATAAAGTTTTTTTTGCAACTATAAACAACTTCAACATTTTTTCATGTTGATAAAATCCATGTGCGGTTCATTCCAAATAGTATTTAGATCAAAATATTTTTGTTATAGACTGAGATATTAGAAAACATATTGAAGTATTAAATAGCGTTTTGGATTTAATATTAAAGAGTAAAAATAAACTTAAGCATATCATTGATACACTCCACAAAAATAGAGGTTTTTAAGCTGTATATTCTTATAAAAAGAAATAGATTCTTTTATTTGTTTTACTCCGGATGTTGTGAAAACCACTTCCAACAATTAGACAACTTTGAAGAATAATTTTAATGGGTGATAACAGCATTAATAATAATAATAATAATAATAATAATAATAATAATAAAGAATAATAATTATAATAATAATAATAATAATAATAATAATAATAATTATTATAATTATAATAATAATAATAATAATAATAATTATTATTATTATAATTATAATAATAATAATAATAATAATAATAATAATAATAATAATAATAATTATAATAATAATAATAATAATAATAATAATAATAATAATAATAATAATAATAATAATAATAATAATAATAATAATAATAATAATAATAATAATAATAATAATAATAATAATACTAATAATAATAATAATAATAATAATAATAATAATAATAATAATAATAATAATAATAATAATAATAATAATAATAATAATAATAATAATAATAAGAAGAAGAAGAAGAAGAAGAAACGAGAAACGAAGGATAGCCAATCGATGCACGGAGAAAAACGAAAACTTTAAAGAACAATCAAATTTCAATAAAATCCTAGAGCGAAAGAATGAATTCTACCCAAAGAAGATCTAGGGAATTAACACAAAAGAATCAGAGATATTTCTATCTGAATATCCCATTCATCAGTGATATACTCGACTTCAAGATCCTGAAAGAACTTAAACGTACCGGTCTTCCAATTCGGATAGCACATAAATCTTGGACATTGAGAAGGGCTCTGGCAGGCAACATAAATAGAGAAAAAATTACACAATGAAAAACTGCCAGACACCGAAAGATATGTGCTTTAGAAAAAACATCGTCTATTGCATCACGTGCAATGTATGCAATGAAATCTACATTGGAAGTACCCTCAGGACCTTGCACCAAAGAGTTAAAGAACATCTAGATCCTGGTGGAACATCCTCGTTGGGCAGACATCTCTGGCAGTGTCAGCCAACAGAGGAAAGAAAAAATATTTCAATAGAAATCATAGCTAATGGAAACATCCAAAAGAAAAATGTCAGATTCAAAGAAGCAATTCTCATCATAAACAGACAGCCAAAGATCAACACTAAAGAAGAAATCAATGAAATCATGAATTTGATCTGTTGTCATTGACCTTGAGAATAACTGACAATATATTTAAAAAAGAAAGAAATTAAAAAAAAATAGAATAAATTAAAAAGTAATAATTAGAATAATATGGAAAAAAATTTTAAAAAATAGGGTTTGAAAATCAAAATTGACACATTTATTGAAATATTTAAATAGCATATATAAGTGGTTATTGGAGGCTTTATTTAGAATATTTTGAAATATTTTATTAGGCTTCTAGAAGCTAATTATAGAAGCTGTAAAAAATTTAAATATTTTTAGTTTGTGTCATTTTGAAATTTTAAATGTAAAAATTTTAATAGTTTTTAGTAAAACAATTCATTATATTTACAACCAATGAGAATTAAGAGAAAGGAAATAAAAGAAAGATTGAAAGGTATTTTGGGGAAGAACATTGCTAAATTCCAGGAGATTGACTAGGACTATCTTATAGTAGAAAATTCTTTCATTAAATACATTATTTGCAGCAAAAGGCTTAAATTATCATTTTATTGTTTTAAATAATAAATGCTGCTACCAAGCAATCATCATTTAATAATAATAATAATAATAATAATAATAATAATAATAATAATAATAATAATAATAATAATAATAATAATAATAATAATAATAATAATAATAATAATAATAATAATAATAATAATAATAATAATAATAATAATAATAATAATAATAATTGTTCAATCGCGAATTCATAATAACACATAAACCTTTTATTTTCATATCCATGTTTATATCTACATCGAGCTGCTTCCATTTGTGCACGACATACTTGAGATCGATAATCAGGGATCATAGCAGTCATAACACCTCCAGTACTTTCAGTAATATTAAACAATCTCGTAGCTGAACTCCTCCCAATCATTTTATTTGGAACCTGTCTTCGTGTAGCTACACATAAATTTGATCTCATATTATTCCTTTCTGAGCACAAAACAATATCGATTCGGCCATTTTGATCTTGAGCACATTTCAACAAATTTGTTTGATCCATATTCAATTCCCCAGGTACAGATTGAACTAATTGTCGGTCTCGAGATAATGTGATTAGAGAGAATCCATTACCCAGAATTTTAAGAGATTTGCTAGATCTGATAACATCGTCTTTACAAATAGTTTCTATTTCCGTTTTGCTGCGGGTTCTATTCAACCTTGCCACTAAATCATCGAGATCCATCAATCCCCCGTTATATTTAGATTCATAATTTGTAACTTTGTTACTTTCCATAAATTCCAAACAAAATCGAAGAGAACTCAATAAAAAATATATTCAGTAAAATTCAAATACAAATCATTCGACAAAAACTTCAATTCCATACCATTAACCAATTCAAAATCGATAAATTCTAAATCTAAAAGATTAACAACTCACCTAATTTAACAAAATTGAAAATTACCTCTTGCTCGCGTCTGTGTGCGCACACAGCCAAAACAAAGAAAAGAAAAGCGCACACAGACGCGAGATCAACTAAAAACCCAACATAAAAAATTACATTGCTCGCGTCTGTGTGCGCACACAAATTCGTCACACAATACAACGCGCACACAGACGCGCATTGAGCTAATAATTCACCATCCTCCCCCCCTTGACACCTTAGTGTCAATCTCAAATCCCCATCAGCTTCTCCTTCTTCTTTTATACTCAAACATAATTTGAAGATACATTCCCGTGTCAGTTTATCCCTTTTCCCTTTCATTTTCTGCATTTCCCTCGCCATTTCATCCCTTTCCCCCTTCATTTCCTGCATTATGGCTCAATCTCCAATAACCCTCACAAACCCATCTTTGTATTATATAAGCCGCCGCGCCACGCACCTTTTTTGAAAGATCATTGTGGATTCTCCACCCACCAATGCCATACTCGGCCAAGCAGCTGTCCCTGTTCAGTTTGTTTAGGTGTAATCTCTCCATTATTCTTTCTCCCTTTTTCGCCAATTCAATATTCCAACCTTTTCCCTGTTGCATTTCATTTAGTGACCAGTTTTCACTTAATGTTTTTACAAGCATCCTACAAAGTGGTTCTTTGATTGCTTCGTGTTTCGATTCCCCAATCGACACCTTGTCTTTCATGTGCATCTTTAGAGGCGTGCAAGCGAGTTCCAGTGATCCTTGTTGTTTGAAACTGTTCGATGATTCGTTCAATTTTTCCAAAACTTCCTTGGCCCCTTGATCATTATCACGTACAGTTTCCCATGATTTCCCATATACCATACTGGTCTCCTTGTTTTGCCTCTCCCCTCTGGAGTCTTCTGCCCCTTTTACATTATCACGTTCTTCTTTTAATCGATTAACTTCCCCTTCGTCGACCTGCATATCATTAACCGCCGCCTCGGGCGTTAACTCCTCTGATTCTGGTTTGTCTTTTTCCCAATTACTCATCACTTCCGTTGTCTTCGGTTCCACAATTTTATCGTCGGATAATTTTATGATCTCACCAGCCGGCAAGCCTCATCTTGCTTTTTCCCTGTATTCATTTTTCCTTGAACATTTTGTGTCATTGTCATAACGTTAAATAATTCGTTAGTTCTTCCAGAATTGAATATTTGCCCATCTAAATGACTCTGAGCTCCTTGCTCTTCATTAGATGCCTTACTCCTGTCGAGTGGCGTGTCCTCCATTCCTCGAAATGCCCGTAACTCGTCATTGAACATTTCAGTTACCGCAAAATAACTCTGACCCGTCCTCATTGATGCGTTTTCATTTAGTAATTCGTTGTGTCTCTGCTTACATCCGGTAACCTTGCAGAAAGATTCTTTACGACATTCCTTGGCCATGTGATTTCTTTTGAAGCAATTCCTGCACAGTTTCTTTTCTTCGATGACTCTCTTCCTTTCTGAAATTGTGAGTTGCTTAAACTTGTCACATTGGTCTAGGTAATGTTGACCACCACATTGTACACACTCTGATCTATAGCCGTTAGAGTTATTCACCTGTATAACCGTTCCACTTTTAACTCTGCCATCTGGTTGCCCCGTAAAATGCGTCCAACCTCCTGGATTGAAGCTTTCTCTTTCTCTAGACACACCTTCTACTCTTGACACATCATAAGCCCTGGTGCATGGTTGAGTCCCATACACGACCTCGTTAGTGGACCTTAGGATCTCCGCTTCTTGTTGTATCCATCTTCTCAAATCCTCTATCGTCTCCCGCAATTCCTTTTCTATTTTCTCTTTCTTCCATTTATACACAAGATCCGTTGTTAACTTGCCCAAACACTTTTGAAACAGATATCCAGTCTTTAACTCGGATTCTTTCCCAGTGGATTTAAATCGCACGGTGACTGTTTCTAATAATCCAACAAATAAGTCAAGATCCTTCAAATCTCCTTCTCGAATTGGCCTGAACTGGTCCATCTCCTCTAACACTGATAAATATATCCTTTCATCTCCACCATATCGCCTATCCAACTTCTCTTTTGCCATTTGATAAGCCTCTGCCGAATATCCAAGATTTTCAATTAACTTTAATGGCTCTCCGTGAAGGTACTTGTGCAGGTGAAACATCTTTTCAACCTCATCACCTTCCGCTTCGTCAACAGATGCAGTAAAAGCTGCTTTCCATGGTTCGTACTCTTTCATCTTGCCTTCAAAAACAGGGATTGCATTTTTCTGTAAACTTTCCAGTTTTCTTTTATGCACGGAATTATTCTTCTTGATGGTATCATCATTCCCCTTTTCCTTCTTTTCCATAAAAGATTGATTTGCTTTTCTTTCCATCAATGCCCCAATTATTTGATGTTTTTCCTCGATCTCCTGCAGGTCTTTATCTAAGATTGCAGTGATGTCCAATCTATGCAATTTTTCACTGATCGTTCTTAGATCTCTTAATTCTTCATCTAGACTCTCCTTTAGATCTTCATATTCTTCCAACCATTTGCTAACATCCTTACCCTTTATAACATTCAGAATCTTATTTCTCAATCTCGTTAATTTTCCTTTTTTCATTCTCTTTTTCCACAATTCTTCTTCTAAAATCTCTTCGTCATTGCCACCGCACAGTCTGAGTGACAAATGAAGTGTCGACCCTACTTGTATCCTATAATCATTCAATCTTCTTTTATTTTCTAACTGCTTTCCTGCGTATACTAACATTTGATAATTTACCAGAATTCCTTCTTTGTCCTGGATTTTTCCTTTTATATTTTCAATTGTGTCGTTCCATTCAACGTTAAGAGTAATTGTCTTACCAGTAAGAGTTTTGACAAATATTTGACCTTCCCATCGCAACTCAACACCCATTATCCCGCTCGCCCTCACCCTTGACTCAGATCTGTTCTTTACCCTGTTCCCCTGGCTTCCCCCTTTAAAAGAGTGCTGGGGCCCATAGCAGCACTTTCCCACGCTCGGTAGGGAAGGGAGGATGTTTAATTTTACAAAGGTATTATAATATATACATAATATGCATGAACACAAACAAGATTTTTTATAATACATATTAATTACCAAAATATTATTAATTACAAAAATATTATTAAACACATAATAAACATAATATTTACATAATATATATAAAACCAAAAAAGACATTTTATAATACATTTTAATTACCTTGTTCCGGCTGGCTAGCCGGAACCACGCTCTGCTACCATATTCAATCGCGAATTCATAATAAATCGCACATAAACCTTTTATTTTCATATCCATGTTTATATCTACATCGAGCTGCTTCCATTTGTGCACGACATACTTGAGATCGATAATCAGGGATCATAGCAGTCATAACACCTCCAGTACTTTCAGTAATATTAAACAATCTCGTAGCTGAACTCCTCCCAATCATTTTATTTGGAACCTGTCTTCGTGTAGCTACACATAAATTTGATCTCATATTATTCCTTTCTGAGCACAAAACAATATCGATTCGGCCATTTTGATCTTGAGCACATTTCAACAAATTTGTTTGATCCATATTCAATTCCCCAGGTACAGATTGAACTAATTGTCGGTCTCGAGATAATGTGATTAGAGAGAATCCATTACCCAGAATTTTAAGAGATTTGCTAGATCTGATAACATCGTCTTTACAAATAGTTTCTATTTCCATTTTGCTGCGGGTTCTATTCAACCTTGCCACTAAATCATCGAGATCCATCAATCCCCCGTTATATTTAGATTCATAATTTGTAACTTTGTTACTTTCCATAAATTCCAAACAAAATCGAAGAGAACTCAATAAAAAATATATTCAGTAAAATTCAAATACAAATCATTCGACAAAAACTTCAATTCCATACCATTAACCAATTCAAAATCGATAAAATCTAAATCTAAAAGATTAACAACTCACCTAATTTAACAAAATTGAAAATTACCTCTTGCTCGCGTCTGTGTGCGCACACAGCCAAAACAAAGAAAAGAAAAGCGCACACAGACGCGAGATCAACTAAAAACCCAACATAAAAAATTACATTGCTCGCATCTGTGTGCGCACACAAATTCGTCACACAATACAACGCGCACACAGACGCGCATTGAGCTAATAATTCACCAATAATAATAATAATAATAATAATAATAATAATAATAATAATAATAATAATAATAATAATAATAATAATAATAATAATAATAATAATAATAATAATAATAATAATAATAATAATAATAATAATAATAATAATAATAATAATAATAATAATAATACTAATAATAATAATAATAATAATAATAATAAAATAATAATAATAATAATAATAAAAAGCCTGTCAGACTTAAAAAGTGCATTTTGTTGTTTCTTTAAAGACATTTGTAAAAATAGTTCTTATGACCAATATTTTCTTGCAAAAATATAATAATATAAATATTTCTTTATTTAATAAATATCATGACAAAAGGCTATTTGAAATTGAACGCGCTCGGAAATTTCTTTATTTGATAATTTTATTTTCCATAATAAATAACGGTAAAATATGATGGTTACCGAAAGATTTTTCTAATTAGAAAAAAAGAGACGTGGTTTGGTAAAGTATACAATATGCTAATCACGGACGTCTGGCAGACCTAATTAAAACAAAATAGATTTTACGGTTTTGTGAAATTTTTCACATCGGAATTTATTTGTAATAAACTTGATAACATGCAGAATTAAAAGAAAATAAATATTTTTTATATATATTATTAAAATAATTATATATAAATTTCAATTTCAATTTCTAAAAATCAATATCTAATTATTTTTAAATGATTTGATAACATTTAATAGCTCTTCAAACAAATTTGTTAGTTCTTTTACAAACTATAGACTTTGCTTTACAATTTTTAAAACAATAATTATGTATTTTTTTAAAAATTATTTTTATCATTATTATATATTATTAATATAATAATATTAATAATTATTATTATTAAAATTATTATTATTATTATTATTATTATTATTATTATTATTATTATTATTATTATTATTATTATTATTATTATTATTTTTAAAATTTGTATTGCAGATGAAACATATATTTGATCTTTTGTCAATTTGAAAATAAATAAAACATCAAAATAATTGTTATTTACATAACTAAACTTTTACTGAATACATTTATTATATGAAATATTATATGATGATAATTAATAATAAAATACATTATCGCAAAATTATTTATCTGATAAAATTAAAATAAATAACAATTAGGCATTCTGTGGAAATTTTATTAAGTGAATTAAAACAACATTAAACTTTGTTTAAAAATATTTTCTTTAAAAATCTGGATTAAAAATTCAGCATTAAATATTTTTTAATTAAATTTAAACTAAAGTTTATAAGACCTTTATCAATAAAATTAAATAAACTTATTATTATTTATAAATATTAAATGAATTTTATGTAGAAACATAAGACTAATTGGTTCTGTGATCTGATAACGAGTAAGAGTATCAGCAGCATGTTTATGAGATTTATTATTTGTAATGCGCTTTTGATATATAGATGAAGCATTTTGTTGATCCACAAATTCTTTCAATTCTAGAGTTTGAGCACATTTTTATTGATTAAAAAGATGGAGACGTTTGAAAGAAAGTGCATGTATAAGAATATTAAAACAATGTTTTTTAATTTAATTAATTTAGTAATGTATTTGCAATTTAATTATTAAATTAATATATTTAATAATTCGAAAGTCAGAAGCACTATATTTTATACTTTAAATAACTATTCTTTCGTGGATTAACTGACATTTTTAGTTTTGAGATTTGAATAGGCTCGGATAAGTTTATAATAATATATTTTTAAAATTTATGTTTGTGAAAAATAATACATTTTAATTAAAACACTTAACTGTTTATTGTGTGTAAAATACACTCTGAAAAATATCACTCTTAAATATATTTTCTTATTAATTTTCTCTATTTTAAATAATTTTAAAAATTTTAAAAAAGTCTAAAAATATCTTTTAATATTATAATTTTTATATAGCTTAACAAATATATTTATTATAAAAACTTTTTCAATTTTCACCACTGATTTCTTTTCAATTGACATTTTATTTATCTAATTAATGAAGACAAAATAAATGATACTATAAAATTAAAATTTGTCAAACAATTAAAATTGTAATAAAACAAAAAATATATTTTTTGTTGTAATTTAACAGGATAAAAATTTTTTTAGATTTATTTCTGATAAATTCCATCATTATTTTTCTGTTAATCAATAATTACTTCCACGACAGAAAATCGATTAAATAACAAAGTTGGCAAAATGTCTAAAAGGAAATTTATACAATAATCTAAATAATATTATTTTATAATTTCCAAAGATGATTTTCCGTTTAACGTTGATTGCACCAATTTATTATCGATGGTAAACTGGACAGAATTTGATGAATTTCGTTACAATATCCATTTGGCATTGTAATCTACGTCTACTCGTTCTCTGATCGTGAAATTCTGACATTGGGTTTTCCAATTAACTCACTGATCGACATTCGTTTTCCGTCTACTTTCATTTTTTGATGTATATTTTTTTATACCATATTTCTTGCGGGAATAATTTTCATAAGGTTTACATGGAGAAAAAATCTATAAATAAATTTTTAAAAATCAAAATAATTCTAAAAAATATGGTGAAAAAACTTTTTTAATATTTCATAATTAATTAAAAATCATATAAAATTTCCATTATACTAATTTCAATTTATAGATTAATATTTTTTATTTTTAGATGGAAAATAAACATATTAATTCCTACAGAAATTATTTTACTATTCCTGAATATTGTAAATATTATTCTTCAATTCATCAATTTATTAATTTTAAAATACAAATATAATTTAACCAAAAATTTAATATTTATTTTTTTATTGAATGTAAAAATAATATTTTTTAATTTTATTATATATAGTATTTGGTCAAATAATAATTTTCTTTGAGATTGTAGTTATTTTACTTAAAAGTAATTTCTGGTTAAGTATATATGTCAAGTTTTGAGTATACATTTTCACGGAGTTTAGTAATGGAGTTTAGCTTTTTTGACTAGATATCATCACCCCAAAACATGGACGAGTTACAAAATGAAAAATTGGTTAAAAAGGTAATCAGTTAAGTATAAATATTATACAGAAGAAGAAAGCCCATTCTTATTATTGCTGACTTCCTTTCTGCTGTACTTTAATACATCTGATTTGAGTCTCTGAATAATAGATTGAAATATTCTAAGCAAAATTGACACTATCATCAAATATATTGTTTTCTGTGAATTATTTATGGTCAAAAACAGTTATCTTTCTAGAATTTATATCGTTTCAGAAGTAATAATTTTTTTTCTTTTTTTTCTTTTTCTTCTGAATTACTACGATTCGTGATCAGACTTTTAAAATAAGAAAAACTGTTTTACTGTTAAATAAATGTTAGACAAAAATGTTTGAAATGGAAAAATATTTTTTTCAACTTATTTCTTTATCTTAGTCTTTAGAAAAAATATGATTTGATTCCTTGAAAATGGCAAAAAAAATATAATTGAAGTCTTCAAATAACAACTGTAATTAAAATTACAATTTTTCAGTACAAAATAATTGCAGAATTTACGAGTAGAATTGAAATCTATTTCATTTTCTTCACTTGACTTTAATCAAAAATAAAATTTTTAAAATATTTAATTAATTATTTTAATAAAACGAATATTAATAATTTGCTGCATCTGTGATATTAAAAATATTTTATTGTAAATAATAAAATGTGATCTGATTTTATTCAAATTACATTAATTATCTTTACCCTGACTGGAATAATCCCAGAATTAATGTCGCAAATTATTATTATTTTTTTATGTTGTTTTATCACTGTAGAATTAATCCTATAGAAAATTGCTGAGATTTATGCTTATTACAAAATGGTTAATGAAAATTTGGAAATGAGTTATTTAAAAATATAATAATAATAATAATAATAATAATAATAATAATAATAATAATAATAATAATAATAATAATAATAATAATAATAATAATAATAATAATAATAATAATAATAATAATAATAATAATAATAATAATAATAATAATAATAAAAGTTACTTAATAATTTAAAAATTAATAAATTAAAAATTAATAATTTAAAAGTTACCAATCAAATCTCTGACTTCAAAGCGTGCTTTATTTGATCCCCAAAATAACAATTCTCAGATAAGATGAACCTTAATTAATTATCACAATTGATTATATAAATTATAACAACACGATCGATTCAATACTCAAATAGGTAATTTCACAGATCTTATTACGACACTACATGAGTAATAGTTCCACTCGTATAATTCCCAATTCGACAATCTTTAAAATTTTCCCCTCGAACAATAATTTCTGATTCCATTAAGAACACTTTTTCTTTTATAGCTGCACTTGTTCGACAATTGTGATAATTCATTTTCTTTTTTATTTCTGTCTCTCTATAATTTGTACAGCTCCTATGTACTCACTGATATTTCAGCACTCGGGATAGTTTGTGATCTTTTCCATTTCTGCTTCCGGCATTATCTATACTTTATTCTATTTCGTACGTTATCCCTGAAAGTTCGGAGAGAGCTTTCATTTTTTGTTTTTGTCTTCCAATTTTTAAATTCCGTTTTGCTTTCTTGCACTTACTAATTATAAGTGACCTTTCTCCGCATTATTGTTGCATTTCTATTGTTTCGTTACTCTTTCCTCATTTCTCAATTTCTTGCTTTTCTGTTTGTCTTCTCCAGGTTTCAGGCAGCTATTCCAATCTCTCTAACGGTTTCCCCCCAGTTATTCTAATTGTTAACAATAATAATAATAATAATAATAATAATAATAATAATAATAATAATAATAATAATAATAATAATAATAATAATAATAATAATAATAATAATAATAATAATAATAATTAATAAATGGTTGTAAAATTTATTATGATATAAATATTATTAATAATAATATATTTTTCTTGTTTTAATAATACTGATATTAAACTTTTAAATAATTATTTGAAGATTTGAAGTTTTGATAGCTGAAACTGATATTATACAGTCTTTTGTCATACAGATAAAATTTTTATGGGGTTTCAAAAATAATATTGAAATAATAATATTTTTCAAATAGCTCATTGAATAAAATTTCATAAATTGTATGACATTAATTTATAATTTTAAAGTATTCATTATAAAACGCAAAAACCATCGAAATTAATCTGTAGCTTCAGAAGCATGTTTTATCACAAAAAGTCAGAACTTTAAAAAAAAATATTTTATGCTTTTTAATTAATTAAATTAATTATTACTATTATTATTATTATTATTATTATTATTATTATTATTATTATTATTATTATTATTATTATTATTATTATTATTATTATTATTATTATTATTATTATTATTATTATTATTATTATTATTATTATTATTATTATTATTATTATTATTATTATTATTATTATTATTATTATTATTATTATTATTATTGTAAGATGATATAATAATTTCCAAAGAATTACTTACATAACCAGGTCACTAGACCTTGATATCTATTGAATGATGCGGGAATGCTTGTATAACTAAATTAAGTAAGTATGTTTGTCTTCTGTGTCAACAGTATCACTTAAACTAATAATTCTCCCTTTTGTAGATTATGCAATTCAATGTACTATAAATAGTATAACGATTGTGTGTTCCGTTTTAGATTTTGTAGTGAATAAATATTTCTGTGAAACTATGTCTTTTTCTAACATGGCGACCACGCCAGGACTCCAGAACTATATCAAGCCACCTAATCAATTGCTGCCAAATGGTGATTTAGAAAATTTTTATTTTGGAATTGAAGAGATTTTTCGAATTCACTCAACAACCGCAAGAAACTCAAGAAATTTTTACCAAGGCCTTTCTGTCGGTAGAGTTGATCCAGAAATATGAAGAAGTACAGAGCGATTATTCAGGCTATGAAGAAAGATTAAGAAAAGCGTTCGAGCCAAGGAAAATCTAGCCATGGATCTAGACGCAGCTTTAAGATATCGAAAAGGAAATGACTCGTGCACCAGAATTTTTCAATAAAGTTGGAAAAGCTCGTCGACAATGTTCTTCGACACAAATTAACAAAACCGTCATTAATGTTATTTTCTATGCAGAATGCAATGGAAGATATGGAAACAAAAAAAGAATTGAAATTAAGAGAAGTTAAATCATTAGATAAGGCCAAGGAAGTGATATCAAGAAATGGAAGAAATTCAAAAAGAGCTTTCAAGTGAGCAATCATTAGCATCTCTACATGAAAATAAATCATATGCGGAGACAGTGAAAAGTCCGAGAAAAAACTCAGTTGTACAACAGAATAAGAACGCCATATTTTCTAACTTCAGAACCAATGAGGCGCGAACTTCAATATGCCAAATAAAAGTGACTGGAAGAACGGGACCAGGCGAATTTAAACTGCAGAGATGTTGGGGTGGTGGAGAGCATAGGGGACATATTCGAGCAGAATGCCCAAAGTAAAATGCTCTCAATGTTCCAAAATGGTCTTTCAAGCCTCAATGTTTGGGATATCAGAAGAAATTCAGTTAAAACAGAAGCATAATTACAACGCGAAGAAATTATGATAGAAACCAAAAACAATTTGGATCCAGAGGACAAATATCAAAGCAGAAACCAATCTCAGACAGAGGACCACATCGAAGACAATGCAATGCGATATACGACTACGAATACGAGGAGGGAGAGCTGATTCAACAGGATGACATGCAAAAAGATTGCGAACAGCTAAAAGGGGAGGCTCCAGTTTCAAGGGAGTTGCTAGGAGCCATAAATTTGGTTTAAGTAAGTATATTGTTGACACAGAATGTTTGAATTTGAATGCTTGTGATTTCAAGATTTCCGTAATGAATGAATTTAAAAATGATTAAAAATTAATGATGTAATTATGAATGATTGTGAATGTTTTGACTTTGAAAATTATTTTGAACTAGTTTTTATGAAATTAATAACAAAAATTGATAAGATTATGAGTATCGATATAATTAATAATAAAGTTAATGAAATAAAGAAAGACCCTTTTGCACCTAAATTCGTTTACGAAAGAATGAATGGCAGACCTAGTGTAGGTATTTGGCTGAAAATAAAATAAAAGTTGATTGTCTTTTGGATACGGGGCTAGAATAAACGTGATTAGCGAAGATTGTGTTAGTAAATTAAAAGATGCGTGATAAAAATAGGGGAATCCAATATTATGGTTACATGTGCAAACGAGAGCACACTTAAAATCATAGGAACAATATTACTAAAAGTGAGAATTCGGGATTGGAATGGTAATAAGATTCTTTGTGGCAAATAATTAACCCGAGCGTAATTGCAGGCGTAGAAATGATGAATTGTTTTGATATTAAATTACAGGCAGTAACTAAAGTAAATTAAAAATCAATAATGAATTTAGAGGAAAACAATTTGAAAGGAATTATCGACCCAACGATTAATAAATTACTTAAAGAATTTTCGGATATATTCATGAAAAATAAAGATGGGATGTAGGAAAAAACACAGTTAATTAACACATAAGATAGTTCTATGAGGTAGCCCATTGACAATTAATCCTAGAACGTCAGCCGATTCATATTGCTCACGAAAATACAAGCCGGCTTAAATGACATGGAAGAAGCAGGAATTATAAAAAAATTTGACTCGGTGTGGAATAGCCCATTGGTATGTGTGTTAAAAAAGAATAATCAGATATTAGAATATGTTTGGATGTGTTTTCGGCACTAAATCAATTACGGAGAGACCTCGATTTCCAATACCAAATATTGAAGAGATGATGGATATCCTAAATGGAGCACAGATATTTAGCACTATCGATCTTGGTAATGCTTATTATCAAGTGGAATTAGAAGAGGAAATCAAAAATAAAGACTGCATTTTCAACAAAAGATGGTCAATATTGTTTTAACAACCAACCGATGCCTTTTGGAATTGCAGCTGCTCCAGCAACTTTCAAAAATTAATGACTCAGTTTTGGGTGATCTAATTGGAGAGAAGCAATGTTTAGTTAGACGATATCCGCTTATATTTGCAGATAATGAAATCGTAACATAAAAAAAGTACTAGAAGAGTTTTTTCGCAAGATTCAAGAAGCTGGTTTGAAATATAAGCTAGAAAATGTTGTTGTTTAACAAACTAGACTAAATTTTTTGGGACACATTATAAATAAAAAATGGTATTAAGACAGATTATGAAAAGATAAAAGCAATGCAAGATATGAAAAACCAAAATGTATTAAACGTTTAAGAAGCTTTCTTATGCTTAAACCAATTATTATCGAAAATTTGTTAAAATTACGCCAAGTATGCAAGACACATTAGAAAGTTATGTGGGTCTAACAAAGATAAACTTATATGGACTGAAGAATGTGAAACAAATTTCATACACGCTAAAGAAAGCGTTAACGTCTACCCCAGTACTAGGCTTTCCGGATTTACGAAACCTTTAATATATTTAGTACAGATGCTAGTTTTCGATACGATTGGGGGAGTGCTTTCGCAGTTGAGTATAATGGACCAGAACAAGTTATTGCATATGATCACAAAGACAATGAATTAAGCACGAAATCGGTTACTGCATTACGCGAAAGGATGCTTGCAATCTATCATTTTACTCAGCATTTCAAACACTATCTATATGGAAAAAGATTTACTTTCATAACCGATCATAAAGCTATAACCTTTATGATAAATACAAAAAAGCCATTCCAGCACAACACATTCCAGACATGGATTAACTATTAACGTGGGCTAGATATCAAATTAGAATACAGAAAAGGAGAATTGCATGCCAACGCAGATGCCCTATCAAGAAAAGACTGTACTTCATGTAGTCAGTGCAAACAGTTCATGAAAACGCCAGAGGTAGATACAAAATAAAACTAAAATAGTGGCCATAGAAAATATGGACCAAGAAATAAAAGTAAATAATGAAGGTGTAATTTTTAATATACATAAAGACTTATGTCACGCAGGGGTAAAAAAAAATTTACGAATATGCACGGAAAAATATGAAAATGAAAATTAGTGAAAATGAAGTTAGAAAGAGTGATTGCAAAATTGTGAACAGTTCTAGAAACGAAGACTTGACAAGACGAGACAAAGAACGCGCTGATTAACAGAGTACAGATGAAGTTTTCAAAGAGATATTTATTGATTTCTGTGGACCATTTAAGAAAACAATTCATGGAAAACCATATATTTTAGCTATAATTGATCCCCATTCAGTAGGTATATATCATTGACGGCAGTTGTCATCAGGATAAAAGACGACGGCAAAGATTTTAAGAGAAATTGATTTTGAAATTTGGTGCCCCTAAAATAATTACTCTCCGATAGAGGAAAAACATTTGTGAATCTCAACTCCTTTTAGAAGTGTTGAAACGCATCATATTACAATAATATATTCAAGCCCATATCATCATAGTACAAACGGTTTAGTGAGAGGTCAATTTAGAACTATACAGGATGCAATTGCAATTACGTTCAAAGACAAACGGCATAAAGTATTGGCAGGAAATATTGCCAGATGTGGAATTTATGTTAAATGCTACGATACAGCAGACAACCGGATTTTTCGCCCTCGAAATATATTTGGGCGGAATATTTGTAGACAATGGATGGAAAAAGAGAATTTGGATATACAAAATGATTGATGCTATAATCGGAGATGGTAGATCGTGGAGGAATTAAACTAAACAAAACATAGAAAAGAAAATTTAATTACACAAAATTATAGGAATTTTGAAGTGGAGACCAAGTATTGTTAAAAAAGAAAATACTAGAAAGATGGATGAACGTTATGAAGGGCCTATGAATAACTGGAAAACGACATGACAGAAGCTATGTTCTAAAGAATAAGCAAGGCAAGAAAATTAAATTCGAAATGTAGAATGGATCAAAAGTTTTAAATGGAGGGGATGTAAGATGATATATAATTCAAAGAATTACTTACATAACCAGGTCACTAGACCTTGATATCTATTGAATGATGCGGGAATGCTTGTATAACTAATTAAGTAAGTATGTTGGTCTTCTGTGTCAACAGTAATCACTTAAACTATATTCCTCGCTTTTGTAGATTATGCAATTCAATTACTATAAATAGTATAACGTTGTGTGTTCCGTTTTAGATTTTGTAGGAATAAATATTTCTGTGAAACTATGTCTTTTTCTAACAATTATTATTATTGTGTAAAAATTACCAAAGACAAAAATTAAAATCGAATTATTGTACAAATTTAAAAAGTTAATAATTTAAAAGTTATTCATATTTATGAGAAGAAATTTAAAATAAAAATAGAAATGTTTATAATATAAAAATACGTAAACTACAATTTCAAATTATAAATAAGAATGGTGAATGTTGAGTCTTTGAAACGTCTGCTATTGTAGATCTTTAATTATGTCTCGAAAATATTTGTTTTTATAATTGTTATTTTGGAAGATACTTATAAGAGACTTTTTTTCCAATTTCACCACTGATAATTTTTTGTCCATTGAATTTATTTAAAAAGAGAGCTTGAAGACTATAAATCAGTATCAACAAACATCGATATATTACTGATTTTAGTCTTCAAGCTCTCTTTTAATGAAGTTAATTTTATGATGATAATATTTTTTGATGACTTAATAGTAAGGTGATATACATTATTGTATGCGCTATGAATGAGAATTATACATCAAAGACTGCCAGGGAGCTCTTCGAAATACCACAGACTCCAGTTAAAACATAAACAATATTGTTACAGAACTTTTGACAAGACATTGACTGATTGTGTGCGACGATCATTAATGGGTGATCTGAAAAAGTCATTGAACTCTGAGTATAAATATTATTGAGAAAATACTAAAAAATGACGAAAAGATTCATTCAAAATACCCAACTTTCATACAGATTTTCCTTATTAAAAATTTTTTAAGAATAAAAGTCATTTCAATATGCATGTATAGAAAAAATTCAAGAACGTTACTGACACAAACCCCAATATCAAAAATTGCTTACTTTAAACTTACACTAATTATTTTTTACTTTCATTACTACGCTTTTTGTAACCCCGATAAAATGGATATATTTTCAATTATTTAGGCAATAAAAATTTAGGAAAGTTAGAGTAATTTATGATTTCCTGTATTGTTACGAACTTTTGTAAAAATAATAAAATTGTCGGTGTCATTTGCTTCAGATTAATGTGATCCTATTAGTTTGATACAAGTCTGTTTTATAGTGTATTCTCTTGGGGTGAATATAATTATGATAGTTTCATTGTTATCTATTGTCCTTTCTTTGTCTCTACCGTTTTGGGAACAATAACAACTAATATGTTAGTATAAATATATAGAGAAGTTTAATTTTTATGTAAGAGTATTTAAATATTACTTTTAAATATTACCACCAACCATAAGCAAACATTTTATATTATTATTATTATTATATTATTATTATTATTCTTATTATTATTATTATTATTATTATTAATTATTATTATTATGTATATTATTATTCTTTATTTATTATTATTATTATTATTATTCTATTATTATGTTATTATTATTATATATTATTAATTATTATTATTATTATTTATTATATTATTATTATTATTTTATTATTATTATTATTATTATTATTATTATTTATTATTATTATTATATTATTATTATTATTATTGATTATATTATTATTATAATATTATTATATTATTATGTTATTTATTATTAAACAGTTTTACTCTTAAATAATGGTTTATTCATAGTGTATTAAGTAGGTAGTTATGTGCACTCCGAGATCCAGATACCCACCCCCCCTAATTATTAAATGATCCCCCTACTTTTTTTTCATTTTAATTTTTGTTTTAATTTATCGAGTACCTAATATTTTCATTTTTTTAAATCGTTGATTATGTAATAATTTTTTTTTTGTTTTAATTATCGATTATGTATTAATTTTAAATTTTTAAATCAATTAATCTCATTAAATGAAGTTTTTATAATTTTGAAAATAATGAGTGGTAAATGAGAATAATTGTCAACTCAAACGATAGAATTTAAAACTCTACAAAATGACATCATTATTTCTTCACATTCAAAACACCTAAACCTTTTTTCATTGAAATGTTTATAGACACTTTAAAAAATATAAATCAATACTTAAGAAACCTATTATCATTTAAATAAACATTTATTAAAATCCTGAGAAATTCGTGTTATCTATTGGTGATATGACCTAACCTATAGAAATTCGTCAACAATTAAGGGTAAAATTTTAAGAAATTACATCATCAATATAAAGCATATATTTTCAAAAATTATAAAAACTTAATTTATTATAACTGAGAAATCTTAATTTTTTAAAATAGATAAACTTACAAAGTTTTTTAAATTATGATTTTAAAATAATATTTAAAAATCATAAGTTTTATTAAATTTAAGAATTCTAAATTAACATTTATTCGAATTTAATTATGAATTAGTTGCAAGAAATTAGTTGGTTTTAGTAGTGCATTAACATATTATCAATTTATAGAATATTGAGAAACACATATAAAAACACATAAAAATTTCTTATAAACAAATTAAAAATTGATGATGAAATTAATGATTAAAAATTTTTAAAATTAATACATAATCGATAATTAAAACTAAAAAATATTATTACATAACCAACGATTTTAAACAAGTTGAAATTATTGTACGTAATCGATAATTAAAATAAAATTAATTATTGTGTAATCAACGATTTAACGATTGAAAACTTATTACGTAATCTAATTTAACTAAACAAAAAAAAATGCGTAATCAACGATTTAAATAGATAATTAAAATTATTATGTAATCGGTAATTAAAAGCAAAAATTTTAATTTAAAAAAAAGTAGGGGGGTTTTATAAAAAAAAATTTAAACAGTAGGGGGTTTATTTTAAAAAAAAATTTTAAAAATAGGGGTGTATCTGGATCTGGAATCATAAACCGACTTACTTATAAAATGTGTTTATTAATTATTATTGTAGTGGTTTTAAAACTTTATATGCAACTGCTCGTTTCTTAGAAATTTGACTTTACAGCTCATTTCTCAAGTTTCTGTTTTAAATCTACGGTTTATAGAAAATGTTATATTTTATTGTAAAATAATACCCCAATATTCCGATTTTAATTTTGATAGATGTTATTTATTTCCAAATTTTTCATGTCGTGTATTGTGTTGTTTGGCGCGTAATTTTTGGTATTTTAATAAAATAAAAGTTATAATAAACTTTAGAATAATTTCAAGATATACATTTCACAGATCTTAGATCGTTTCTAATATTAGCAATATTTATTAAAATATTTTGTTAAATAAAATTAAATTTACGCTTCTGTTATTATGTAAAAATAAGTCGATTTTAGTTTTCAAACACAAATTACAACAAATTTTGTGAATCATTAATAATTAAATAATTATTGAATTTAATTATTTTATTTATTTAAGTTATGATTTTATATTAAAATATTAAAATTATTTCTAAAGTATCCCATCTTTTATACCAATATTCTTTATCAATTTCATTTATTTGTTATTTCTTTTTTAGATACTCGATCAATATTTTTATGTCCAATGAAATCTTTGCACTGCCTTTATCAAGTTTGTTGTTGATCAAACTGAATTTATCTTCTCTAACAGAAATAAATAAATATTATTTATATTTTAATTAATTTTAATTTATGAAACAAAAAAAGAAAATGTAAATAGAAATAAATGAAGATGTGAAGTGAAAGATCGTTCCTTTTGTTCGCTGACAATATATTGTAAAGAACTTTTAAAATCCGTTTTGTAAAAGTTGACATATTGTTTTGCTAATAGAGCCTTATGTACTTTTTCCCAGTGTTCACAGTAAAGGACACACCTAAATAATGAAGTTGGACTAATAGTGAAAGAGTGTAGTGCCGAAAATTCAAAAGTCTAAAAAAGAAATAAAATTTATAACTAATTTAGTAGTCGACCATTTAACACTATATTTATGGTGAGCTAAATATTTCATATGTAAATTTAATCAAATTGGAAAATAGAAATAATTAAACGGTAAAACACAAAGTAAATTGTTTACTTATTAGAATGCATTATTGGAAAAACATTTCATTTTAAGCAAATCTTATTAGGTTAGATAGCAAATCTAGCGTGTCCACAGGAAACTATTACCTATAATAATAACATAATAGACAAGTTGTGTAATTCCTTTCTTTTTTGTGTGGAGAAAGAAAATCTAAGTCGAGACAATATTCATAATTATTTAGATGAATATGATAATAAAATGTTAGACTGGAAATAATTTATTAAATGATAATAAAAATATAAAATAATAATGACAATGATCAAATAATAATAACAGTAATCATAATAATAAAAGTGAATGATAATAATAATAACAATAATAATAATAATAATAATAATAATAATAATAATAATAATAATAATACTAATAATAATAAAAAATAATAATAAAACCATTTAAAAACTAAATGATAGGATAAGCCTTTTGCTGTAAAAAGTATATATTAAACGAAATGGTTTGAGATTGTTAGATATTCATTTTTCATATAACTATATATATATGTATATATAATATTATATATATATATATATATATAATAGTATATATCTATATATATATATATATATATATATATCATTATCTTCATCGTCAGTCTACCATCATAATCTTTTGTCAAAAGTTATATATAGAAATAATAGTGATGTAATAGTTATAATTCAATGACTTAATAATTAATCTCAATCAATTTAATGCTGATTGAATGTTGATTATATTTAAGGAATGTTTAATAAAATAAGAAAACGATAGTATTTAAATTGTTGTATTATAATCAATATTTTTGAAAGCTGCTTTTTAGTAAAATTTTAGCAAAAGCGGTTATTTATATTAGAATTAAACTTCCTTTCCGCCGCCTATTGGGACAATACGTCCCAGAAACTTTCATCATGATTTACATTAGTATGTATTTTGAGTCGTCCATAAAAGCACTTTGGACTTATTATTCGCCTAGTACTTATCCTAGGATATTCAGTAGCGCCTACGATTTACAAAATGGAATATTTCATATTTACGGTCATATTAACAAGTTTCCAATATGTTAAATTTAGCATAGTGTCATTATCGGAAAGTCGGTGCGAAAGGGTTAAACGTCAATAGTCGGTACTTAGTAAGAAAGGCATTAAATCTCCTCCTTTTAGATAATCATTTCTGTCAGGGTCTAACATTCGCCTAGTGACGCAGGGGAATTCCAAACCAGTGGAATTTTTTGTTTAGATGTCCTTGGAATTGTGTTTTTTAATGTATAACATCAGTTTTGGATTGGTGGTTAAATCTCTGAAACTGATATCTTCTCTTTCTTCCTTGTTGTTTCGATTTTTTTGTTTAAACTCTGGAGGTATCTTCTTTCTATGATGCGGAGTACATAAAATTGGTGAAATGAACCATCTAGTTGTTTGGTTCCTATCGCATAATTATTTTTGATTTT
>CAUHTR010003305.1:0-42816 GCA_959609185.1 Schmidtea polychroa
TCCACCTGCGCGTTGCATTCTCAAAAATACTATATATAATATATGTATATAGTATATGCCATATTTGGCCCAAATGTGGCTCAAATGTGGTCTAAATTTTTAACTTAAAGTAAATTAAAGTCCAAATTTTTCAAACAAAGTAAAGTAAGGTCCAAAAAATTAAATTAAACTAAATAATGGTCCAAATTTTAAAATTAAAGTAAATTAAAGTTCAGATTTTAAAATTAAAGTAAATTAAGGTCCAAATTTTAAAATTAAGTAATCAATGGTCAATAATTTTAATTAATTTATAGTTAAATAAGTAAATTAAAGTAATAATTTTTAAATAATTAAAGTAATTAAAGTAAGATTTCAAATTTATTAACAAAAAGTTAGAATAATAGTTGGAGATTGAGAATTGAAATTTTTTAATGAAAATTTTTATGAAATAATTTTTTAAGTTAATTTTAAATGGAAATTTTTAATGAAATTTTTTATAGATTAATTTTTCAAGTAAATTTTTTTAAGTCAACTTTTAATGGAATAGTAATAATAATAGTAATAATAATAGTAATAATAATAGTAATAATAATAATAATATTAATAATAATAATAATAATAATAATAAAAATAGTAATAATAATATTATTTCAACCAAATACTCTACAACACATAAAAATTAACTAAACACATAAAAATTTACCAGACATATAAAAAGAACAAAAGTAAAGATATAAAATTTATTCATCCAATATTTTGCTCTTCTTAATTCTGCCAGTAAAATATGAACAATTTCTTTCATCTTATATTCTTGGCAGCATCTACACCTAAACGGACATGGTAATTTCATTGGATCCGTACATACTTCACAATCATCTATGCATTCAAATCTTGATTCTTGGACAGATTCGTAATGCCTTCATATAATTTTTTCAATATTGATCCCCGTTAATTGCTTGATTCTATAAGCTAATAATTCTGGAGCGAAAGTCTATTCTTTATATTCTGGAACAATTCTTCCATCTTTGTTAATATTTTTTGGAATATATATGCTTTCTTATCGTCATCCATTTTTTTGAATTTATGTTTTTGTAGATATTCAGTTAGTTTAAACACAATTAATTAAATTAATTAAATTAACTTAATAAATGTTCCAATATTTCTTCATTTGTTGTGATATTTATAGTTAATGATTTAATGAATTTCTGAATTTCTTGAATTTGATTAAAATAATCAAATGTTTTAATCCCTAATATAACCACTTTACCGCTTGAAAAAACGTTTACACATAGAAGGTTATACTTGAGAATAAGTAAAGCTGGAAATATTTCAGGCTTGTAGTAACTATCGGTTTTCATTGACAATGCATTTAAATCAATGCATGTACCGATATCTAAAGTTAATGTAATTGATTGGATTTGTAAATCTTGAATCTGATGTTTGAGATTTACTTCTTGTAATGGTTTCTTATATCCTATTATCCTACATTTCCCGCTCTTGAAGAATAAAATTGGATATTTTCCACTTCTTTCCACAACATGTTGAGGTTTTCCTGATGGAACTTCATTCCATTTACTACGCATCTTCCTCTATAATTAATGTTGCTAATCATTCTAATTATTCTAATTATAAATAAATTAAATTAAATAATTTAATTAAAATGGACTTAAGAAATGACGCGGTATATCAAATTGTAGGACCTAGTGGAAGCGGGAAAACTTTATTTGTATGTAATTTATTACAATCAAACATGTTTAAATCAAAATTTAATAAATTATATTGGCATCGAGGTGCAGATGAAGAGCATGGATTGACTCAAACCAGTTTCTGTAAATTAAAAATGACAATAATTAAAGGATTTGATAAAAATTGGTCATTTAGATTACGCCAAGGTGATGTTATTATTATCGATGATCTGTACCAGGAAGCAAATAAAGAAAAATATTTTAATAATTTATTTACAAAAATCAGTAGACATTGTGGAGTTACAGTTATTTTCACAAAACACAAAATCTTTTTCATCAAGGTGGAAGTCATAGAACTCGTAATTTAAATGTCCAATATTTAATTATTTTCAAAAATCCTAGAGATCAAACAATAATAGATTTTCTTGAAAGAAAAGCTTATCCAAATAATAGAAAATGTTTGATAGATTCATTCTAAGATGCGACAAATATTCCTCATGGATATTTATTTTTTGATTTTACACAACAATGCGTATTAGAACTGATATTTTTAATATAAACGGTGTTAAGATTTATAAACAAAACTGAAAAGTTAATATAATTAATGATGTCATTTAAAAAAGTAGTTGTTAAAAATCTTCCAAATGTTTCGAAAAAAATTAACAAGAAAACAAAACGTACAAAGAAAACAAAAAGTACAAAAACTAAGAAACAAATCAAGAAGTGGATCAAATTATAAACAATCCGTCGCGTTAATTAATAATAATAATGAAATTTGAACGGAGTTTACCATATTTTAATGCTTTAATAAAGGCACCAAATTCGAAACGAATATCAATTTTACAGTCTTTTCCATCATTTGTTATTGAATATTTGCTTGAAGTTATTATAAATGTTGTCCGTGGTAATGTAAATATAACTAAAGCTAAAAGATTAGTATTGCAAAGACATAAAAGATCACTTTTATCTCTAGTTGATACAACAAATATTCGTCAAATGAGAAAGATAGTATATAAACAATAAGGAGGGTTCTTGGGTGCATTATTTCCTGTAGTCTTATCTGCAATTAGTGCAATCTCATCATTAAGTTCTTAATGGGTATCAAGAGTTCATTACCAAATAAAAATATTGTAGATTTTAATATTTTGATAACTTGTTGTAATAATGAAGGAAACGTATCACAAGACAAAAATGGAAAAAGTGAAAAAAGTGAAAACAAACCCAAAAGAGAAAAAGTTCAAAACAATATGGACAAACCCAAAAGATCCAGATGGTTTTGGTGGTGTAGAAAAATTAACAAAACGAGTGAATAATTCAAAGAAAGAAACTCAGAAATGGTTATCTAATCAATTAGCATATAGTTTAAATAAACCAATGTTGAAACGTTTTCCAACAAGACCATACAAAACAATTGGAAACAATGATGTATGACAAATGGATTTGATGGAAATGATACCTTATTCAAAAATTGACAAAGGGTACAAATATATTCTGACTTGTATTGATGTTTTTAATAGATATGCTCGTGCTGTTCCTACAAAAACTAAATCTGCAAATGAAATGGCTGATGCGATAAAAGAAATGTTTGCAGATGGTAAACCTATTAATTTACAAACCGATTTAGGTAATTAAATTTAATTAATTAATTTTTAAATATGTGATTTAGGTAAAGAATTTTATAACAGCAAAGTTAAAGAGGAATAAATATTTTGTATATCAAGGTAATAAAACTTGGATAAATGTTTTGCCAAAAATTATTTTCAGTTACAATCATTCACCACATAGAGGATTAAAAGGACAAACACCTGTTGATTTTACTAAAAATCAAACAAAGATAAAAAAATCAATAAACCAAAATACAAGGTTGGTGATCATGTAAGAATTAGTAAAATCAATTCTTCACCATTCATCAAAAACTTTGATAATAATTGGAATGATGAAGTATATCAAATTTTGAAAATCGATACAAAACAGAATCCTGTCATGTATGAAAACAAACCAATTACTGGTAAATTCTATGAACAAGAACTCCAAGTTATTCCTGCTCCTACAATATTTAGAATTCAAAAGATTTTAAAAACCAAAAAAGATGGTAAATATAAAGAATACTATGTTAAATGGCATGGATATGAAACTCTAACTTGGATATCCGAAAATCAATTGATTAAATAAATATTATGAAAGATTTTTATATTATATTACCTTCTAATAGTTGTTCTCTTATTTTCCCTGATAATGAAGCTAGTAAATTTAATGTCGAATTTCAAAATTCTATTTACTTGGATGGTGAATGGGAAGTAGCTATCATGGATTTTACCTTTGTGTATGATACTTTTCCTTATTACAGTAATTCATTGATACAATATGAAAATGTAAAGATGGATGAAGAAATTAAATATTTTAGAATAAATAATTCAAATCGAACCTTTGAAGTAATAAATCCTACAAATACTCTTGAAGTTGACATGTTCATTGAAAGATATGAGAATTTGGTTGTTGTTTGTCCACATGTTCCATTTAAAATAACGTTTCCAGATTTTGAACATGCTATTAAATTTGGATTAAAATCAGTATCGGTTATTAGTGATAGTGATCATTTTCGAATTAAATTACCAAAATTTACAGAAGATAAAACAATTGATCAATTTGGTATAATTATAAGTGTTGTTGAAAAAACAAAATTTCAACATTATTTCGAAGATGAATTATACATCAATACTTTATCTGAAATACATAGTCAGTTAATGACAATTAATCCGTTTCCCTTTAAAGATTTTAAAATACAAAATAATGAATTGGTTAAAATAAGTCTTGCTGATAACATTTCATCAATAACCTTTGATAAAAATTTAACAAAAACATTGGGATTAAAGAAAAAAACATTTACAGAGAAAGAAATTATTGGTTCAAAAATTCCAAAATTAATTAATCATCATCAACAAATGTTTATTTACTCAAATATTATCGAACCATTGACCGTTGGAGATGTAAGAGTTCCGTTATTGAAATCTATTTGGATAAAAAGATATGAACAAGGAGAACTTGTGCAATTGGAAATGAAGAATCCAATGTATATACCAATTTCTAATTCTTCTATAAACAATATTGAAATCAATATACGTGACGATAGTGGAAAATTAATAAAATTTAGTAAAGATACAAAAACACACTTGACATTACATTTTCGTAAAATAAATGATTAAAAAAGATTTTTATGTGAATTTACCTTCTAATAGTTGTCCTCAGACTCATACAAATAATGAAGCTAGTAAATTTAATGTAGAATTTCAAAATCCTATTTACTTGGATGGTGAATGGGAAGTGGCTCTCATGGACTTTACCTTTGTGTATTATTATTTTCCTTTTTACAATAATTCAAATGTCAAATATAGTAAAAGTGTATTACATACAATGTTTAACATATAGACTTTTACAATTTTATCTCAGACATGGAATGAAGCTTACTAAAGTTCATAACATTATAAGCTTTAAACAGAAACCTTTCATGAAAAATTATATTGAGCATAATATTGAAATGAGAAATCAAAGCAAAAGAGCTGGTGATGCATTTGGAGATAACATGTATAAATTATTAAATAATTCAGTCTTTGGAAAAACAATGGAAAATATTGACAAGTATACAAAGATTCAATTATTATCAAATAATCAAAAAGATTTGGCAAGATATAATCGAATTATTTCGAAACCAACATTTAAAAATGCAGAAAGATTTTCAAGTAATTTAATTGCAGTGGAAATTGAAAATTATGATAAAACATACAACAAACAAATGTTTATTGGATATAGTATTTTAGAACTATCCAAACTTCAAATGTATGAAAATTATTATGATGCATTACAACCACATTTTCAAGATAGAATATCAATGCATGGAATGGATACGGATTCAATGTTTTTAAGAATTTATTCTTCAGATATATACAAGGAAATATTAGAAAATGAAAACTTGAATAAATTTGTAGTGAATTTATTATTGTTTTTATTTATATTGAAAATTGTGTTGTAACAACTAAACCATAATAATCCCAATTGATAATTTAAATTAGAATTTAAAGTTAATGGGTTTCCAAAGTTTATAGTAAAATCAGACTTGTTAGAATTAACTGATAAAATTATGGAATATTTTGTAGACAAACTTGACTCCATTTTTACTAATAAAAAATTATTAAAGTTTTTATTATAATAAAGTTTCCAGATTATTATAGATTTCTTGGATTATACTTGTAAACTCTTGTTTTATGAGCGTTGTATCAACGCTCGTAAAACCTTGTCCAAGATTTAATTTATTCAAAATTCCACATATTTTAGTGTTGTCTGGTTGAACCTGTAGAGCAGTGATGTCCAACACAGTCGCCACTCGCCACATGTGGCGAGTGGGCTATGTGCTTGTGGCGAATGTAGCATTTTTTTTAATGTTTTATCTAATACTTCAATAGGATGTTTTAAGTATCTGCACTCTCATTCATATTTATTATTGTTTAAGTTAATTCCTAATTTATTATAATTTTGTTACAAGTAGTAAACAGAAGAAAACAAAAAAAATTTTTATGCCAAAATGTGCTTCTTATCTATTTGTGATTACACTTTATCTATTTGTGAAAACGCTTTTTTAAAATTTAAAAACAAATGACATTTTCATCAAAGTAGGCGTTTTTTTGGTTTGTTTTCCCGTTGTATGAATCCCATGTATTAGTCTCATGTTTGTTTTTGTTAAATAAACAACTAACGCGCGACTTTAAATATTACATATTATTCTTTTGAAATTATATTAAAATTATTTCACCGTAAAAAATGGATAAATATTTAAAACGACATTCCGATACTGATAGTTCAGCTAGGCAAGAAGAAGCAACTGGTTCAACTCAATTAGAACCCAAAAAAAGAGATTGGAAAAAGGTTTGCCGCAAATTTAATGGTAAATGGCAACTAGAATTTGCTGTAATGGAACAAAACCAAAAAACTGTATGTATATTGTGTAACAAAACTTTTAATGACAATAAAGTGGACAGCATAAAAAAGCATTATCAACAAATGCATAGTGAATTTGATTGTAAGTTTCCTGTCGGCAAGCAAGTTAGAACGAATGAAATAACTCGCTTAAAGTCAAAATTAGAAGGACAGCAATCTTTTTTTAAACGGTTTTTAACTACATCCGAACTTATTACTTTGGCTAGCTACAAAATGGCTTGGATTTTAGCTCAAAAAAGAAAACCTTTTTCGGATGGAGAACTAATCAAAGAGATTGTCCTGTCTATTATGGAAATTTTACTTGAAAATTATGAAGAACCTTTGAAGAAAGATATAATGCAAAAAATAGAAAACATGCAATTGAGTCACCAAACTATTGCTCGTAGAATGCAAGACTTGATGAAAAACATCAATAAGCAATTGCTCCAACATTTGAAAAGTTGTATATGTTTTTCTTTAGCATTAGACGAGTCATGTGACATCCGAGACACTACTCAGTTAATTTTTTGGATACGCCTGGTTTCAAAAGACTTGGAAATATATGAAGAAATGTTGACAATCCGTGGAATGAAAGACCGTACTAGAGGCGTAGATATTTTTGAAATTTTCAAAAGTGTCGCTGAAGACTTTCAATTAGATATGACGAAATTAGTTTCTGTCACAACAGATGGTGCTCCAGCGATGCTTGGACAAAAATCTGGATTTGTCGGTATTTTGAAACAACAAACACACGTATGCTTGGTCGCTTCTTTCCACTGCATGATACATGTGGAAAATATATGTGCTCAATTATCTGGAACAGACATTTTGAAAAATATGATGGATTTAGTTGTTAAAGTTGTTAATTATATTCGTAGTAGTGCTACAAACCATCGTCAGTTTCTGGAGCTTTTAAAGGAAATTGAGGGCACTGAATTTAAAGATCTGCTATTTTTTTCAAATGTTCGGTGGTTAAGTCGTGGTAAAGTTTTGGAACGATTTGTATCATTATTAAATCCCATCCGAAATTTCCTTCAAGAAAAAGAAATGCTTATCAATTTTTCTGAAATAGAAAATAAGGAATGGCAATGCGATTTAATTTTTCTCACTGATATAACGTTACATATTAATGAATTAAATTTAAAACTTCAAGGAAAAGGAAAGCTAATATGTGATTTGGCACAGTATATACGAGAATTTGTCTCTAAATTAAAACTTTTTGTGACACAGTTAAAAGATTATGATTTCACGCATTTCGATAATATGGAAAAATATAAAGAAGATACCAATTTTAATATACAGCGTTATGTCGGATGGTTACAGAAACTACAAGAAAAATTTGAAGAACGTTTTATTGATGTTGAGAAATTTAGACCTGCTTTTCAACTGATGCAAGATCCTTTCCATTTTGACATCACCAATTCTGAGTTGTCTAAAGATATCGCGAATTTGCTAAGTTTGGACCGACGTGATTTTGAAGCAGATATGCTTTTACTTCAAAGTCAGATCAATTATTCTAGAAACGATGAATCTATTTTAATGATGTGGACACGCCTCTTAAAGTCAAATGAGTTTGTGGTTCTCAACTCAGCTATTGCGAAGCTATTGAGTATGTTTGGAACAACTTGGGTTTGCGAATCTACTTTTTCAGTGTAACTTTCATAAAATCAAAATACCGATCCAATATTAGTGATGAAAATTTGGAGGCAGAATTAAAATGTGCAGTTAGCGTGAGATTTACACCAGATTTCAAGGGTATTGTGCAAGAAAAAAATTGCCAAGCATCACATTAAATAATTTTTGTATTTTGTGTTTAATGTTATTAAAAAAACTTGTGTAATTCCTAAAATTGATTAAAATAAAAAACTATTATAAAACATTTTATTTTAAATTTATTTTAATGTGGCGAATGAAAATTTCTAAATTGACGATTGTGGCTACAATCAAATTTCTGTTGGACACCGCTGCTGTAGAGTATTCCAAGTGTATTCTTCTCCTAAATATTCTTCAACTTCTTTTGTAGGTTTAATTCTATATGAATCAAAATAGAATGTTTTGTTACAAATCCCAACCCAATGAGATCCTTTTTATCCGAGTTTTGATAATTGATTATTATATTATTTTTCTTTGTTTTTCCAATCTTGTGCAATTCATCATTCTTTAATATTTTAATTGGTAAATTTAAATAATTTGCATAGTCTTTTAAATCAAAATTTGTTTTTGTATCAACTCCAAATGTTTTTAAAAATTCCAATATTGAATACTCGCTCATTTCTAAAGTGTATATTTATTAAATATTATATTTATTAAATTTATTTATTGGAATTAATTTATGTTTTAATAATTTTTTAGATATCTTTAAAATATCACCATTCAAATTATTATGACTTGATTTTTTTGCTGCTAATAATTTTCTTAGTTGTATAAAAAGATTAAAAAAATCCATTCCCCTTCCTTCTTTAACAGTATAACCCCTTTCATTTTGATTTAAATAATGATTTAAACTCCGTATATATTTTGGTTTTGAACTACCTCCTACTAATTTTAATAAATCTAAATATTTTTTAATTTTATTTTTATTATCTGAAGAATATTCTTTAATTAATTTATCCAAATCTTTTGTGTATTCTATATTTAAATGTTTAGTGTTGAAACTATTTTCAGAATGAATATATGGTTCACCATTATTATTTTCATACAACACAAATCTTTGATTATTATTTATTATATTTTGAAATCCCTTATCATTAATAGAGAAAATAGGTTTAATTGTTGGAGATAATTTTTCATTAATTGTTGTATTTACCTTGTATGGTTTTATATTTATCTCTAAATCTTCAAGTTCTAAATCCCAAGATTCTAAATGTATAGGTTCTAGTTCTAATTCTTTGGGTTTTAATTGTTTCAAAGCTTTAAGAGTTGGCTGTTGTTGTATCATTATTTCATTTGAAATTATAGATTCACTGTGTTGAGCTAAATCTTTTTTGTTATACCTGTCTTGTTCAACATGTAATTTTTTTAACAAAGCTAATCCTTCTTCATTGACCATTTATAAACTATAAAAATAGTATATACTATTTTATGGTGTACCATTTTTTATGGTAGGTGTTATTTCCAAGGTTTCAAATATAAACCTTTGCCATCTTTTGATTTACAAATACAAATTTTTTTCAAATTTTTTTTCAAAGACTTGCATATTTCTTTTAAATTATCTTTATCTTTTGTAGATAATTCAGATGTTGAAATTTGATTTTTGAGAAAATCATTCAAACCTCTACCTTTGTAGGTATCAAGGTATAAACCCCTTCATACTTTTTTTTGAATTGAATCAATTTCATTTTGTAATTTTTGTTTTTCTAATTCAGTTTTTTGAGGTTCTTTAGATTTTGAACTGTAGTTGCAATCCCTCCAGCTATTCCAGCAGCACCAGACATACCTGCAATGATTGCAGGTATTAAAGCAGCCAAGGGTAAAATCCCACCTTCACTAATTTTCTCGCGGATTTTTTCCTTGACAAGTTTTCCAACAAAATATTTCTTACCATCAATTACTACTGATTTATTTTTGTTTGAGTTGATTAATTCTTTCAGAGATTCTTCAATCGCCATTTTTTAACTATATAAATAGATATTTATATTACTTAAAAATTTTAACCATTTATATTAATTAAAAATTTAACCATTTATCACACCATAAATATTTTGGAATTCTTTGATGTTCTTCAAATATATTTTCAAATGCTTCTGTAATGGAATATCCTGTTTTATTTTCTAAACATCTTGCAAAAGCAAATCTTGTATATAAATCTATTACAGTTAAAATTATTTTATATTTTTATATGATTTGGTTGGCATTAAGACTAAATCAGCAGACCAAGTATGATCTTTTTCATAAACTTGAACTTTTAGATATTTTTTATTTTTTCTAAATTCATGGTGTAATTTATTAGCATATTTTATTTGTGATTCTGTTGGGATTTGTAAATCAGTCTTGGATGCATGTTTTTCAGTGTCTGCTTGTTCAATAATCTTTTTATTACCAACATCTTTTACCATCCTTGGTAGAGGATGTGTCCTCATCCTATGAACATTTTACCTTCATTACTAATTTAACTAGTGCTCTTTGAATCTTTTCTTGGGTTGATGGATTTTGTATATTATTTAAATCATGTATTAAATTAACATCAGCAACATGTCTATCTCTAAGATTTGTTGAATTGTAAGCAATGTCATGTTTTAAACAACTTGGTCAATTCTATTTATTGGTTCCTCTCCTTGTTTAGGATTATTATTTTCATCGAATCTAATATCTAATCGTGTTCCTGGTCCAGTATAGTTGTGTTTAAATAAATGTCTTTTACCTGGATATTTTTCAGTATTAAATGGTTTCAATAATGTTGATGTTAATTTTGAAGATTGTAAATCCCCACTGTCTTTCTCAAAAGCAAATCTACTTGAAGGATTAAAATCTAACCATGGAATATTATTTGATAAAATATTTTTTGAAGATGAAATTATTTCACCCTCAAAATTATTTGATGAAATTTTATTATTTGATGAAATATTATTATTTAATCGAGATGTGTGTTTTTTAGTTTTGAGATGACTTGCTTTATGGTTTGCTGTAACATCTCAATGACAAATTTCACATGTCCAATAACGTTTAGTAGACATTTAAAAAAAATTAATTTCTAAAATTTTTAATCCCCTATAATATTCTCAATTATTGAAATCTTTCCACCATATAAATTCATTTCTATTTTCTTTTCTTCAAGAATTAATGTATATATTTTTGCTTTAAAATTAGAATCCTTCGTTATATGAAGAGTAACATCAACATTATCTATAACTAATCTATCATCTTGATCTGAAACATTTATGCAGAATATAGAATACAAATTTTTGAAATCTTCTAAACTTAATTGTGGTTTAATTCTAAAATCCTTACATGTTTCAATATAGTTTTCATATGGGAATATATTTTCATTGTTTTCTATATTAAACTCCATTCTATTTACTGGATAATGAGCATTATTCAATTGAATTTGAATTGATTTTTAATTATCAGCTCCAATCTTTTGAATAAACAAGTTGTTATTTTTTTGAAAGGGTGGATCTATTTCTTTGAATCCAATTAAAATATATGTTTGGTCGATATGTTAAATTTGCTATCTTTATAGAGTATGTTGAACCTTCTCTTGTGTCAAATACAATACAGATTCTATTTAAATAATTTACATTTATAGATTTGTTAGAATTTAATCTTTTAAGGAGTTTAATTTCAGCGTGTGGATTTAATATCCATTCAGGTATGTGTAATTCAATAGTTGTATTTAGCTTTTGTATCTGCAGCTCCATAGAATAATAGTTTATCATCTACTATTCTATTACAAAGTAATTCTATGAAAACATTATGGAGTATACGATTATAGTTTTGAAGGAATCCAAATAAATATTTTAATTCGAAATAACCTTCAAATTTTTTAGACTTGTAAAGTTTAACACGTTTATAATAACCATGATTTATATCTAAACCATCTTTATCTAAATCACCATTATTTACATCAGGGATCCAACCTGTTAATTCACCATATTCATTTTTGTAATCACAAACAGTTAATACAAAATTTAACATTGAAGAATATACACCTGGATTCAAAATATTTTCAACTTCGGAAGGTCCTAATTTTAATCTCATGTTGGAGAAGAAATTTGGAAAATTATTTTCTAGGGTTATATCTTTGTTTGCTTCAATCTCTAATTCAATTTTGTAATATAATTTTGTATTACAAATATCTATGGGGTTTAATGTTTGAAGAGATTGAAAAACTATATCACCTGGACGATTTAAATTTGAAATGGAACCAGAGGTTGGACAGATTTTAAGAATATCATTTTTCTTAATTTCATGAATAAACTGTTTATTATAATCAAGATTTAATTTATTTTTTTCTGAAATCTCGAGATTTATATTATTCATTTTTATAATAAAAATTTTATGTTATTAGGATTCCCATTTCTACAGAATCATTAAACAAAAGAATTCATATAATTTACTATTCTTAATTTAACCCTCTAATTTTTGATGTTACAAACTCTGCCAGTACACATCAATTTTTTAATATTTAGAATTTTTATATTTTAGAATTTTAAATATTTAGAATTTTTATTATTTAGAATTTTTATATTTTAGAATTTTGATATTTTAGAATTTTTAATATTTAGAATTTTTAATATTTAGAATTTTTATATTTTAGAATTTTTATATTTTTAGAATTTTTATATTTTAGAATTTTTATATTTTAGGATTTTTATATTTTAGAATTTTTATATTTTAGAATTTTTATATTTTAGAATTTTTATATTTTTAGAATTTTTATAGTTTAGTATAGTGTCTAAATTGGGAACATCGGCGAACCCCACCTTGGGTGGTGCGTGTGCGTGAGGTAAACGCGCGTTAGCGCGTGGTGGGGCGGTGCGCGTTAGAGCGTGAGTTGTCGGCGGGTAGGTGAGCCGGTGTTCCCAATTTAGACACTACTGCAGGGTACATTTTTTTGAAAACCCCCAAGCATACAATTTTTTTAGTTTTGTTTTAATCATCAATTACACAATATTTAAAAAATTTTTAAATCGATAATTACATCATAAATTTTAATTTTTTATAAGAATTTCAAAGACTATATTGCTTGAAATTAAATTCCCTTTTTAATGAGACTGATGTAATCAAAATTTTTAAATTTCATTTTTAGTACACCATTTTTAAAATTTAAACAACTAGAAATATTTACACTCAAGGAATATGTTGATAGAATTTAAATATCTACAAAATGACCGCATTACTTATTTCAAATCCATACTTGTAATACCTTAAACACCACCTTTTTAGCAAACCTTTGCATACACACACATTTCAAACTTTTAAAAAATACAAATTATTCATTTAAACCAGGTTGAGCTGGTTTATTAGATGAGCCATCAAAATCGTTGAATTGCTTTATTATCATAAACAGTGGTTTATTTTCCCGATCTTATTCTGAATTTTAAATCATCTTGTTGTTATGGAGAAGATATGGGCAAACCCGAAAGACCCGGAAGGTTTCGGTTGAGTCGAAAAGTTAAAGAAAAAACTACCAAAATCAAAAAAAGAGACGCAAAAATGTCAAGTCAAATGTTGAGTCAAATGGCATACAATTTAAACAAACCAATATTGAAAAGGTTTCCCACAAGATCTTATGATATCAATGATTTGTGACAAATGGATTTAATGGAATCGATTCCCTTTTCTAAATTTAACAAGGGTGTTGTCTTTGATAGTTATGTTAATCACGTACAGCACAATGAATTATAAATATATTTTGATATGTATTGATGTTTTTAGTAGATTTGCTCGAGCTATGCCCTTGAAAACTAAATCTGCTAGTGAAATGTCTCCTACGATAAAAATAATGTTTAAAAATGCTAAACCAGGTAATTTACAAACTGATTTGGGTTAAGAATTTTATAATAGTAAAGTTAAAGAAAATCTAAATGGAAAAAATCATTACTCGGTTTTTCTCAATTCAAAGCTGCTCATGTGTAAAAGTTTAATAGAACATTAAGAGATCGTTTGAAAAAATATTTTGTAAGTCAAGGTAACAAATTTGGATAAATGTTTTACCAAAAATAATTCATAGTTACAATCATTCAGAACATAGAGGTTTAAAGGGTATGAGACCGATTGATATAACATCTAAAAATACTATGAAAATATTATTATCACAACAAGGTGTAACAAAAACTAAGAAATCTAAATATTAAGTTGGTGAACATGTTAGAATAAGTAAAATATCGGCTTCACCATTCGTTAAACATATTAAATATTAAAGATATTAAATATTAAAGATTAATACGAATATTAAAGATTAATAAATATTGAAGATTAATACGAAACAGAGTCATGTTATGTATGTAATTAAAGATATTGATAATAATGAAATCCAGGGTAAATTTTACGAACAAGAACTGCAAGTTAATCCGACACCATCTATCTTAAGAATTGAAAAGATTCTTAAATCGAAATATAAAAGTAAGGATAATATTTTTATTGTGTGCAACATTATTTATCGGTTTATATTACTTTTTATTTTTTTAAGAACTGTAAAGGAAATAATACTTTAAAATTGACTTTAATAATAATAATAATAATAATAATAATAATAATAATAATAATAATAATAATAATAATAATAATAATAATAATAATAATAATAATAATAATAATAATAATAATAATAATAATTATAATAATACAGGTAACCCTCAATTAACACGGTAGTTTGGTTCCAAGAATACTGCGTGTTAATTAAATTCGTGTTCAACGAGACTAACAATTAATACAATTCATGGAGTTTGGTTCCAAAAAATTTTAAAAATGATTTATGATTTTGATAGTTTTTATTATTTTCATGCACCCAGTACAAAAAAAAGATTGAAATACAAATAGACTTGAAATCAAAATTTAACAAAGAATAGTAAAATAAATTAATTCATTTTGCATAAATATCAAAATAAAAATATGGCATAATTTAAATTAGCCATAGATAAGGTTAATAAATTCCATCATAATCACTTTCAACTTCATCATCACTCTCAAAATCTCTGAAAAATATGTAATGTGTGGCTGATTCATTTTTACTGGTGCTTCTTCATCACTTGAATAATTTTTTGACACTTCATTAGTCGCTTGTGGTTTCTGGATTATGGTTATAAAATCAGTGAAAAGAGCTTGTTTTTGATTTTTTTAAGTTCTTCTCGACTTCTCTGTAAGGAGCTAAGCATTTTTCTATCTCACGTTGAATTTTCAGACTACGGTCCATTGACGGATCATTATCAAGGAAATGGTTTTCTAATTTTTATAGCCATCTCAAATCCTTCTCTTAATGATTTGAGTGTGAAGTTTTGCTCTGAGGCATCACTCTCAGTATCAGTGTCTGAGCTTGGTAAATCTGTATAAGTTTCGTTGACCATCGCCACTAACTCCTCTTCTCCCAAATTTGGTTCGGTTAGCAATTCTTCCATATCCCGAATGGCAAAATCTTCAAATCCTTCTCTGCCTAAGGAATGAGCTTAATCGACAATAGCACGATATTCATCCACCACTTGTTGAATTCAATTATTAAGTAGAACCACTTCAGGCCATATAGATTTCCAGCTACCGTTTAAATGGAAGGTTGTAATTCCTCTACAGCCAAAGCAAATAATTTCACAGAGTCCAAAATTGTAAAGTTCTTCCATACTTGACTGACGGTTAAGCTAGAATCTGAGTCCATTTCATCTAAATATTTTTTAAACGTTCGCTTGATGTAGTATGCCTTAAATGTTGATATAACACCCTGATCTAAGGTTTGGATTAATGACGTTCTGTTAGGTGGCAAGAAAACGACCTTGACATTAGGATGACTTAGCTCTTGATGATGTTCAGTAGCATTATCCAATAACAATAAAACCTTAAAATTAAGATTTTTCCGAAGCATGTACTTCTCTACTTCAGAAACCAGTCCTTAAATAGGCTAGCAGTTATCCAAGCTTTTTTATTTGAACGCCAATGCACGGGTAATTTTGTTTTGTCAAGAGATTTCATTGCTCTTGGATTTAATGATCGATGAATAAAAAGTAGTTTAGTCATGAAATTTCTAGATGCATTGCTACAAAACAGTAATGTTATGCGATCTTTAGCAGCTTTAAATCCGCGAGTAGTTTTTTTTGATTTTTGCGATATAAGTACGTTTTGGCATTTTTTTCCAACATAAGCCAATTCCATCTGCATTAAAAACTTGATCAGCAGAAAAGCCGTGTTCCTCTATAATTTTGGCCAGTTCTTTTGGAAATATTTTAGCAGCAGCCTCGTCAGCAGATGCGATTTCCCCTTGAAGCTTCACATTTGTGTAAAGAAAATCGTTTCTTAAAATTTTCAAACCAGCCTTTACTTCCTGAAAATTCACGAATTGGGGTTTGTTGTTCAAACGATTCTTGAATAAACGAAAGATTGAATAAAATTTGAAATGCGAATTATAAAGAATTAAACAAAATTATATAAAATCTTTATTCTAATAATAAAATAAAGAAAGTTTTGATCTTACCTGATTCAATACTCCTCGACCACTATAAAATCCTATTGGTTTTAAATGTATCCTAACTGAACTGATTTTAAATGATTTTAAATTTAAATTTACTTAATTCTGACAATTTTTATTTTTTAGAAATCATTTCTTTTCACTTTTATTTATTAAAAATCAATTTTTATTTTTTAAAAATCACTTCTTTTCACTACAAGAAATCAGTAATGTATGACTTGACTCGCTTGGACATAAAATATACAAACATAAGAAACAGTTACTGCGATTGAGAAAATTTGAAAACGTACATTACATATGTATACATATTTAAAAAAACAAGCCGTGTTAATTAAGGGTTTTCATCAATTTTAAAGCCGTGTAAAATCAAAACCGTGCTAAAAAATATCGTGTTAGACAAGGGTGTGCCACGATATTTTAACCGTGTTAAAGCGAAATCGTATTACTCAAGTACCGTGTTAATCGAGGGTTACCTGTAATAATAATAATAATAATCAGAATAATAATCATAATAATAATAATAATAATAATAATAATAATAATAATAATAATAATAATAATAATATAAAATGATGATTGCTTGGTAGCAGCATTTATTATTTAAAACAATAGAATGATAATTTAAGCCTTTTGCTGCAAATAATGTATTTAATGAAAGAATTTTCGACTATACGATAGTCCTTGTCAATCTCCTGGAATTTAGCATAGTTCTTCCCCAAAATACCTTTCAATCTTTCTTTTATTTCCTTTCTCTTAATTCTCATTGGTTGTAAATATAATGAATTGTTTTATTTTTAATTTATTCTATTTTTTTAATTTCTTTATATATTGTCAGTTATTCTCAAAGTCAATGACAACAGATCAAATTCATGATTTCATTGATTTCTTCTTTAGTGTTGATCTTTGGCTGTCTGTTTATGATGAGAATTGCTTCTTTGAATCTGACATTTTTCTTTTGGATGTTTCCATTAGCTATGATTTCTATTGAAATATTTTTTCTTTCCTCTGTTGGCTGACACTGCCGGAGATGTCTGCCCAACGAGGATGTTCCACCAGGATCTAGATGTTCTTTAACTCTTTGGTGCAATGTCCTGAGGGTACTTCCAATGTAGATTTCATTGCATACATTGCACGTGATGCAATAGACGATGTTTTTTCTAAAGCACATATCTTTCGGTGTCTGGCAGTTTTTCATTGTGCAATTGTTTTCTCTATTTATGTTGCCTGCCAGAGCCCTTCTCAATGTCCAAGATTTATGTGCTATCCGAATTGGAAGACCGCTACGTTTAAGTTCTTTCAGGATCTTGAAGTCGAGTATGTCACTGATGAATGGGATATTTAGATAGAAATATTTCTGATTCTTTTGTGTTAATTCCCTAGATCTTCTTGGGGTAGAATTCATTCTTTCAATGTCCTCACCTTGGTATCCGTTTCGGTGTAGGATTTTATTGAAATATGATTGCTCTTTAAAGTTTTCGTTTTTCTCCGTGCATCGATTGGCTATTCTTCGTTTCTCGTTTCTTATGACATGTACTTTCTGTAACTATGGAAGCGCTGATCTTTGGTGCATAAATATTTCTTTGCGAGCTGGTTTTCTGTAGAACCCGTATGTTGGAGTATTTTCTTCTATTTTGATTCTCAAATCCAATAAATTGAGGGATCCATCTTCTTCCGGATATTCGATTTCGAACTTAATATCTTGATGAGCCGCATTGAATGTATGAAATATTTCCTCCGCTTCTTTTCTGTTTTTGGTCGTGATGAAGATATCATCTACATATCTTGCATAGAAACCGATGGGTTGTATGGTACTCAGTGTCTGTCGTTCGAGGTTATCCATAAAGATGATTGCTAACAGTCCTGATATGCTAGAACCCATAGGCAGACCTTTAACTTGTTTATAGATATTTTGTTCAAAGGTAAAATAGGTGTTCTCGAGGATAACAGTAAGTAGTTTGGTGATATTCTCGATATTCATTTCCTTTATTAACAAGTTGCTTTCTCTTAATTTCTTTTCTAAACATTGAATAGCCTCTGTTGGTTCGATAGATGTGTAGTGTGATACGACATCAAGACTAAATGGGTATTGGAATTCTCTATGACAAGTCATGTTATTATTTAGTCTTGTCATGAGGCAGTCGCTGCTTTGAAGATGGTGTGGTATCGTGTCCAATAAAGGTTTCAAGATCTTTACAAGGAGCCAACTTGTTTTAGTTGTTGGTCCATTTTTGTTGGACACTATAGGTCTAATTTTGATACCAGGACCCTCTTTGTGAGTTTTAATTAGGTGGTAGAAGTTAGGAAGATCAGAATTTTTTGTGACGAAGCTGTTGGTTATTCTGTTGTTGAGCCTCATTTCCAAAGCTATGGCTTTCCATACTTTTGTTGATCTTCATTTCGATGGTGTTTGGTGACATACGGCTGACTTTCTTGTATGTTTCGATGTTGCCGAGGTGTTCGTAACCAGCTTCACAGTAACGATTCTTCTCAATAATGCAAAATTCTCCCCCCTTGTCACTTGGTAAGTAAACGTACGGTTTCTTTTCAAGGGATTTTAATATTGCCTGTTCGTCTTTCGTTAGGTTTGAGAGATATGGTTTTCTTCTTTCCTTCTCAACTATCTCCATGATTTTGTGACAGACCTTTGAGAGTGTTGAATCTAATTCTGCATCAGGATTTGGTTGATAGAGTTTATCTGTGTTTATGTATACTGAGAGCTGGTTTTCGCTATTTTCATTTTCATGNGGATAACAGTAAGTAGTTTGGTGATATTCTCGATATTCATTTCCTTTATTAACAAGTTGCTTTCTCTTAATTTCTTTTCTAAACATTGAATAGCCTCTGTTGGTTCGATAGATGTGTAGTGTGATACGACATCAAGACTAAATGGGTATTGGAATTCTCTATGACAAGTCATGTTATTATTTAGTCTTGTCATGAGGCAGTCGCTGCTTTGAAGATGGTGTGGTATCGTGTCCAATAAAGGTTTCAAGATCTTTACAAGGAGCCAACTTGTTTTAGTTGTTGGTCCATTTTTGTTGGACACTATAGGTCTAATTTTGATACCAGGACCCTCTTTGTGAGTTTTAATTAGGTGGTAGAAGTTAGGAAGATCAGAATTTTTTGTGACGAAGCTGTTGGTTATTCTGTTGTTGAGCCTCATTTCCAAAGCTATGGCTTTCCATACTTTGTTGATCTTCATTTCGATGGTGTTTGGTGACATACGGCTGACTTTCTTGTATGTTTCGATGTTGCCGAGGTGTTCGTAACCAGCTTCACAGTAACGATTCTTCTCAATAATGCAAAATTCTCCCCCCTTGTCACTTGGTAAGTAAACGTACGGTTTCTTTTCAAGGGATTTTAATATTGCCTGTTCGTCTTTCGTTAGGTTTGAGAGATATGGTTTTCTTCTTTCCTTCTCAACTATCTCCATGATTTTGTGACAGACCTTTGAGAGTGTTGAATCTAATTCTGCATCAGGATTTGGTTGATAGAGTTTATCTGTGTTTATGTATACTGAGAGCTGGTTTTCGCTATTTTCATTTTCATGCGGTATTGTATTGTTCCATTTGATCTGGTACGCAATGCGACAAAGAGCTGTTTTGAAATTGAGGATGGCTGCTTCATCTATTTCTCTGTTTATACTGAACTTTGGCCTAGTGAAAGTAATCCTTTTTCACCTTTGGATAGACAATTTGTGAGGTCGGTTACTAGTTCTTTGTTCACTGTAATGCTTTCGTTTCCGTCCAGTGTTTCATTGTTCGTAACAAGGCCTGCTTTGAGCTCCTTTTTTCTCAAAAGGTGTTTGATTCTTTTGTAAAATCGCAGGGAATAATGTGCTTCTGCTGTCATGAAGGATTGTCTTTGTACCTCGTAGATCAATTCTTTTGGGTGGTTATTCAAATACGTTTTCAAAATGTTTTTTTGATTCTTTTGTTCCCGATGAGTTTCTCCGTACATACTTCTAATTAAATTTGTTAAAATATACTCTTTGATGTTTTTATTTCTCTTGATGTTTTGATCTTTGTTGAGAATCTGAGGTAAGTGGATGTTATTAATTGTTGTTGGATAGATCTTTGTTTTCTTACATCGGCGAAGGAAATTTATTTGGCAGTATAATTTCGCAATTTTCTCCTTGATTCTAGCTAAATTCCGTATTTCCAAGTATTTTGCCCGGCTCATCACGTGCAATGTATGCAATGAAATCTACATTGGAAGTACCCTCAGGACATTGCACCAAAGAGTTAAAGAACATCTAGATCCTGGTGGAACATCCTCGTTGGGCAGACATCTCCGGCAGTGTCAGCCAACAGAGAAAAGAAAAAATATTTCAATAGAAATCATAGCTAATGGAAACATCCAAAAGAAAAATGTCAGATTCAAAGAAGCAATTCTCATCATAAACAGACAGCCAAAGATCAACACTAAAGAAGAAATCAATGAAATCATGAATTTGATCTGTTGTCATTGACTTTGAGAATAACTGACAATATATAAAGAAATTAAAAAATAGAATAAATTAAAAATAAAACAATTCATTATATTTACAACCAATGAGAATTAAGAGAAAGGAAATAAAAGAAAGATTGAAAGGTATTTTGGGGAAGAACTATGCTAAATTCCAGGAGATTGACAAGGACTATCGTATAGTCGAAAATTCTTTCATTAAATACATTATTTGCAGCAAAAGGCTTAAATTATCATTCTATTGTTTTAAATAATAATAATAATAATAATAATAATAATAATAATAATAATAATAATAATAATAATAATAATAATAATAATAATAATAATAATAATAATAATAATAATAATAATAATAATAATAATAATAATAATAATAATATTAATAATCAGGGCCGTAACAAGGGTGGTGCGAGCGGTGCAGTCTGAAAGAGGTGCAAAATTCGAATGTAACATTTTACTTTCTATTTAAATTATTAGCCTAAATTTCATTTAAATTTTATTTTAATTTACGGACCTCAACAATATTAAGGGATCACTGTTTCCAAGTCCAGTGGGCTAGTGCGATGGACTAACTTTCTTAAGTAATATAAATGACCTATAGCGCATCTCTCTATTTATCGTTTTTTATACAATTTCCACGAAGATAATAAAATTGACATAGAGCTCCAGATTTGGTGCAGAGCCAACCGATTCATAAAGTCGTACCAATTCTTCTAATTTGTGTTTCAAGACGAGATGCCGTAATCATCAATAAAGCTTGGGCCGTGTCGATCGCTGTTGTAAAACTAGCGTTAGAATATTAATAATTAATACATCATTATTTCATTTATTATTAATATCACTGTTATATAGATTAAATTAATATTTAATTAGTATATTATAATTTAAAAGTTTTATTGTAAAGATTTTAAAATTAACATAATTTTAAATTGTTTCAATTTTACTTATTTATTGGAATATATATTTTGAACTATTTCTTATATTATAATTTTTTAGATATATAACAATCACATTTATTATTATTGTTACTCTTATTAGGCTTATTTTTCATAATCTTAGGGTTAATATCAAATAGAATGATATTTTATTCATTAAAACTTTAAACTAAGAAAAAATTGAGCATAATGAAAATCACCTTTACTACAAGGGTGTGCCGCGATATTTTAACCGTGTTAAAGCGAAATCGTGTTATTCAAGTACCGAGTTAATCGAGGGTTACCTGTAATAATAATAATAATAATAATAATAATCAGAATAATAATCATAATAATAATATTAGTAATGATAATAATAGTAATAAGAATAATAATAATAATATTAATAATAATAATAATAATCAGGGCCGTAACAAGGGTGGTGCGAGCGGTGCAGTCTGAAAGAGGTGCAAAATTCGAATGTAACATTTTTTTAATGTTACCAAAAAATAACAAAATATAAATAAAAGAAATTATCAAATGGCCTGCACGAAAAAAACGACACACTAACTAGCCTATCGTTAACATTGCTGATTGGACTGGTTCATTAGCGTGCCTTCGTAGGTGTGTATTTTGAAAAATGTTAGTCCACAAAATGGGCTCCTGTCATTTTTCAATTAGCAACAGAATTTTAAGAGCATTAATACATATTATAATAGCTGGAAATGAATACATAGTTAACAATCTCAACATGAATATTATAATTATTATAGTAGGCTGATTTGAATTCGGGTTTTAGGGGCGCCAGATATATGCCTTGCTACGGCCCTGCTAATGTTATTCACTGTCTCGTCATGTGTTGAAGTATACGATTTTAATTCTGTAATATAAGACTGGTGTGATTGTCATAATATATAGAATTTGTAAAATTATGGCGTGAGCTGGACAAAATTTGGAGCTCATTTTCATGGAAACTATGAATTGTTTGTATATAAAGACTATATTTTCGTGACCTTCATAAAATTCTGTCTGCCTAGATATTTTCCAGGGGTAGTGATCTGGTTGGGACATCTCCATCTACTCATGATATTATTATAAAGCTTTGTAAAAATGATCCTTCATTCGTTCTTTCAAGTTGTTGTGATATTTTGAAATACATTTCTATAATTAAATCCCATATATTTTCATATATTTTGTAATAGCACTCTTTTTAATACTTTCCCTTTTAAATTCACCGTTTGGATAGTTACCTTTTTATTAGTGATCTTTGAATTGATTCATATTATCAACTGTCGAAAATTCATTACTTTAAACTCTGAATTATTTACTTTATTTGTTTACTTATTTGTTTATTGTTAGTCATACTGAAATTATTATTTGTTTTTATTTTAATATACGAACTCATTTGTTTAAGTGCGGTTTGTTTAAGTAAGGTTTTTAGTAAATTATCTGGTAACAACAACAAATTCCAGTCAATATACACCCAATTCCGAAATTTAATAACCTCTATAATTCACGTTGGTGTGCACACCAGTTGAGGTGAGTCACCATTTACGTGAAAATGAAGTTATTAAATTTCATTTATTCAATTTATTAAAAATGGTTTCAGGTAATTTTTTTAATTTCAAATAACTTTTAAGACTTGAATTTTGATTTTATATAATTATGAGATCATTATTCAAGTTCTTAAATATTACTGTTAGTCAGCATTTATAATATAACATTGATAATAATTAAATTTCAGGTGTTTTTAGGAATTTTATGAAATTCAATGATTTTTTATTTGGAATTATTTCAATAAAATGTAAGTTAGATATATTTTTAACTAAATAATTAAACTAATTACCGAAGACATTTATTTTTTTAATGCAGTTAGGAAAGAAATTATGAAATAGTTTTTTAATTTTTATAATCTTTCCCCAGCTCATTTTCGATGGCCCCATATTTTTAATATTTATAAATGATTGCTTTAATTAAAGATTTGGTCATTCCTAGTAATCTTCCAAATTCTTGGTAATTGTCCCCATTCTGAAAGTCATTTATAAGCCGGATTTTGTCATTTTCTGTATATCTATGAAAATATTAATTTATTAAAATAATTTATTCAAATTTACGAAGTGCGAATTTCTTTCTGTAAATCAAAAGATCTTGCTTTCTTTCTTGCGTTTTTTAATAATTTAAAAATAATTATATTTTAACAATATGTTAACAATATGTTAACGGTTATTTATTTCGGAACAAAAACCTTTATAAGAAATTTGCATGCATTTTTCATTATGGGTTTTGTGTTGGTGTGTTCAGTTATTTTTCTCTCACCTTCACAAAACCTATAATAAAGTTACTAAATTTCGGAACAATAAATTTCTACACACAGGTAAGTTTGTGTGTTCCTATAATATATATATTTATTGATTTTTTTTAGATTATAGAAGTTATTAAATTTCGGAATTAGGTGTAAACGTTTATTGTTTAGCACAGATGAATGTAACATTACCGCGACATCAAATAATTAAGATTGAAATAAATTGTTACCGAGTTCTTATTGCAACTCTTCATGAAAAATAGCACTCGTGATAATAAATATGATTACACGAAAACTCAACTACCGCTGCTGAACTACTAATTGGTGAATCAATTTTATTGCCTTCTTGCTTTGACTTAGATGCTTTATGGACAGAGAGCTACATGGACAGAGAGTTGGCGGAATTTATCATCAATTTGAGAACATCTAATCCAAATGCATTGATAGTATTATATTCAGATCACGGACACAGATTCAATAGCCGGTTGACAATAGAGGGCAAATATGAAGAAAGACTGCCTTTCTTTGGTTTATCCTTGCCAGAGAAAATGGTGAATATTTTACCGACATTGAAAACCAATGCAGATATTTTAACAAGCGCCCTTGACTTTCACGCAACTTTGGAAGATTTCATTGGTTTATATAATCCGAATCCTAGAAGCAGACATATGAGTTTATTGAGACCTTTGCCAGTCAACCGGAACTGTGATGATATTGAGTTATTGCCTCACTGGTGTTCGTGTTTGAATTGGATAAACATTTCAAATCCCAACTCTAACAAGAAACTGGTGATGGTGGCCAACGTTATTGCTAGTCAGATTTCATCTTATACAGATGAAGACCGAAATTTGTGTTCGAGTTTGAGATTAAATCAGATTTTACTGGCATATCGACTCGATGCAAATAAAGCCGTTTTGAAATTCAAGCAAAGTTCCGATGTTGACGGATTCGTTGCGGATCTTTCGGATAAAGTCAAACAAACCAGTTTTCTATATAGGATGACTTTATCGCTAAGCCCAGGAGATGGGGAATTCGAAGTCACAACGTGGGTAAATGATAATCAATTGAAAACTGGTGAAGAAAATGTAGGAGGTTTCAGACCGGAAGAAGTCAGTAGAGTTAATAGATATGCCCCTTGGGTTAAATGTCTAGAGCGAAGAACTGCTAAGTATTTTAAAATTTCAGATGTCAGGAAATTTTGTATTTGTAAGGATGCTTTATAAATTTTATAACTATTCAAAAGCTCATTTTTATGTAATTTATTCACAATTTTTTTATTATTTTGAAAATACAATTGTTTTTATTTATTTGGAATTTTAGTTCTGCATTAAAGCGTAATCCAATTGGAATACAGTAAACAACGTTTAATTTCTCACTTGTATGCATTTATTTTACATGTAAGTTTTGGATTCAAAATTAAAATAGTGGTGCCAGTATATGTTTCAACAATGCTTGGTGTAATAATATTTAATGAGATAAATCACCTGGTGTAATCATTGAGATTTAATAAAACAATAGTAATATGTGAGTAGATGGAAGGATCACAACTGGGACAGCTACCCTACTGGGTTATTGATTTATTCTTGATGACATTATAACAAATTTGTATTGTTGTTATTGTGATCGTTATTATTATTATTGTCATTATTGTATTATTATTGTTATTATTATCATTATTGGTATTATTATTGTAGTTATTATTATTATTATTATTGTTGTTATTGTTATTATTATAACTATATAGTATTATTATTGTTATTGTTATTATTATTATATATTATATATTATTATTATTTTTAAGTGCTCTGTGGCACAATTCAAAAAAAACAAATATATTTACTTTATTGCACTTAGTGCATGTATATTTGTTTTATTTTTTTTGCATTTCATATTTTTCATATTTTTTAAAAATTATAAATTAATTGAATTTCGTAACTGATGTCATCTGATATTAAAATTGCTTTTGTTTGTTCTAGTAATCAAAATAGAAGCATGAAAGCACATCAAATCTTGACTCAATATAATATATAATAGGTAGACTGAATTATGAAATTGTTGGGTTATTGAGTTGGTAATAATTTTAAATGTTACTCTTACTCCAAACGTGTCTTTATATGATCCACAAATCAAACTTGACAACAGAAATTTTTATTGATAATCAGAAATAAACTTTCACTTTACACTGACAATCAATTCAACACTCTGCTTGGTGACTATACTATGCTTATTACAACACTTAGTGATGAATAGCACTTCGTATAACACCGGATTAAAAGATCACAAATTGCTGATTGGTTTATCAACTGGGACTTTGAACTGGTTGTTTTCTTTGACCTTCTTCACAACTTTATTCAATTACTCAAATAACTTCTTTTCGTTTAATTTTCAATTAATTCTTTTATTCAAATCTTCTCCAACAATTATTCTTCACAAATCGTTTTCCAATAACGTTTGTTCGACTCTGTCCAATTTTCTCTCTATTCTCGTCTCACTTTTGTCTCAATTTGTCTGTCACGTTTCGTCTCAATTTGCTTCACTATTTGTCTCTTAGTTTGCTTCTGTTGTGACACTCAAAATAGTCAAGTGTTTTTTTCACTTTCTTTCTCCTGCTTTCCCCGACTATTCCATTTTTATCTCTGACCACTATCAAATTATTTTCCCTTTTTTCTTTTTGTTTGACCGCCTTCTCCCAGAAATTACGTTATCACTGACAGGCTGTCGAGATAAGAATATTGTTGTTTTCGATTTTTCCTGATTTAAAAATTCCTTTTCCTTTTTGTACTAATTAATTAGTACTGACCTTGGTTTTTATTTTCATATTTCATTCCTTTTATTTCCTTTACCTTTCTCATTATTAATTTCTTTTTACTTCCGTTTTCTTTTCTGAGTTCCCATAGATCATCATGTTTGTTATGACGATCTTCCTCCAGGTAATTTTATTTATTTATTTATTTATAAATTGTTATATAGGTATCCTCAACAAAATCTTTACACATCGATTTATTAAATTTTTGTTTTATTGAACACAGGAATTTATTTTAATTTTACAATATTATTTTTAAATATAAATCTCATTCGGTAATAGATAAATTAATTATTTAAATTATGGAAAATTTTAAAAATAATTTCTAATTCAACAAATGAAAAATCAATTAAAATTAGCAAGGAGATTAAAGCTGAATATATTGAAAAATCCTTCAATTTGATAACCTATATAATCTTCTACTGAGAGTGATGCAGAACATCACATACATAAAAAGTCAGAATTGTTGACTAAAAAGAATTAAAGCATATTAACAACATATTAATAATCCTCCACCGTTGTTTATTTGTGTTTTGTGAACTGTTTTTACGCGTAATCTTACATTTATTGAATAATGTTTAAATTGAATGTGTTTTAGAATTTATTAATAATCTTTTATCAATTTTGTCTATAAATAACAAACAAAGATACATTAAAGATGCTGGATAAAGGGATGATGCCAAAAATAGTAACAATTAAAATTTGCACTTTAAAAACTAAAAATTCTATTGACTTTAACAGAACAGAGTGTATTGACATTCAAAATGGAGTGTCAACAAGGATTTCATATATAAGTTGACTGATTTCTCAGTCAAACCACCCAAAAATCAAGAGCTTCTAAGAAGAGTTGCAAATTCAGAAATTGATATTGCAATATAATTTAGTGCATACCTATTTTACACATCCGAGCTCAGGAAGCTGCAAGCATTCACATACACATACACACGCATGTATATATACAATAAAAATTGAAATATATTTGAGGTGATTGTTGATTTTATATTTTTAACTTTATATTTTACTACATTTGTAATTGTGATAATTAAATAAATTTATCATATTAATCAAATTCTCCATCATCAATATCAATAACATCTTCTCCAACAACTTCTCCAACATTTAATTGACTTAATCTTACATGCCCATATGCTAAGCTAGTATTTTTCCCCACCCAAACCCTTTTGTCATCTGCGTTAGTTAGTGCTATTTTAGTATTTTTAATTGTATAAATTTGATGGTTTTTACTAGTTATTTTTGTTTGAGGAATCGAAAAAATTTGATTAGTGTTATAAAAATCCAGGTATGACTGATGTTTTATGTCACTACCTTTCAATTTTACACCTTTAGCCTTTTTTGTTTCCTCATCACCCAACAAACTATAACACTTAGGTCTAAGAAAAACCCATTCCTTATATTTAAGACCTTTATTCTCGTCTTTGAACTTTCCAATGACAGAATCAAGGTTCTTACTATATAAGGAATGACAACTATCGTAATTGGAAGTATCTAATAAATTATCTCGGATCATTGCAGGTAAAAAAACCTCAAGTTTACAGTTAATTACTTCGAGGAAAAAAGAGTCTCACCTGCAACGATATTAATTTTACAACTAAACTCATTGCGATATGATTCTAAATCTTTATATTGTAATTCATACATTCTAAGTTTAGATAGATCAAGTACAGTCTGACCAATGTAACTTGGTGTATCTAAACGTAAAGAATCTGAATTTAATAAAGCGGCAATTAAATTATCATCTATTTTAATGGATTTTTTAAAAGTTGGTTTTGAAGAATATTTAACTAATTTACCGTCGGTTGTACAAAGACGAAGGTTCATTCTTCCCTTTAAATTTTCTACTGTTTTACCATATAAACTGTTATTTAACAATTTGTAATAATTTTTGTTTAAACTATTTATGCTTTTTGCTCTTAATTCAGTATTGGTATCTATGTGTTTTTTAAAAATTGGAGATTGCTTAAATCTTACACCTCTATTTACATGTGTTACTTTAACACCAAGTTCCAAATATAATTTTAATAATTTCCAATGAATCACATAATTAGATTTTGGAAGATGGGTTAATAATAATTTTTCAACCTTTGACCTAGCAGGTTTCATTTTTTCAGCAGCTACAGGGAAATCGTCCAACTTATCATGAAGCTCAGAAGGAATTGCAAATTCAACTTCAAGAGTGTATCCATAAGACAAAGATTCAAGATTTAAATTCCTACATTAGTCCATTATTAAATCAAATCCATCAAGAACCCCACTAGATTCGCCACAAGGTAATGGTTGACTTAAAGCCCAACCGTAAAGATTATTAATATCTATATAAAGTAACTCAGTGTTTTCATCTGTTTTTACATAATGTTTATTTACAAAAGTAAGACCGCCTCTTATTCCACCCTCATAAAAGCTAAACATTTCGTTTTCAGTTATCAGTTCAATCATTAATGCAGAAGACCAAGACATACCGGGAATTTTGAAATAATTCAATAGTTCTAATCTATTATGAGCAATAGATTTCAAACGAAATTTTTGAAAGAAATCAGCCAAAATAAAAGAACCAAGTTTTAAGTATATCATCATGTAGTCTAATAAAGTTATGCAGTTAATTTCAACCCAAATCTCCTGAGCTTCTTCATACTCAAGTTCAGTGACACCATCCCAGATCGGTGGTAATTAATAAGTAGTTTGAAGAATATCTAAAGATGTAGCGAAATTATAAGGAAAGATTCCTTTTTCAGAAACTATAGTACCAGTAAAAACAGAATTAGTTAAAGGTAAAGAATTCAAAGTTTTGACAGCTTTAGCTAAAGAATCATTAACAAATTGATAAGAATCAATTAATCTTAAGTTACTTTTTCCTAAATGCGCAATCAACGAAATAAAGTTTTCAGATGTGATTGAGATACATCCTAAAGTCCAACTCTTGAATTTATTTAAACCATATTTAAGTATATGGTGCATATCGTATCCTTTCAAGTTGTGAAATATGATAGGCAAAATTTTATTAATTTTCCTATTTATGTTACATGTGCTACAAGCAGCACCCAAGTATTTCCCAGTAAAATGATCGTGATCTCTAATAAGGTCGACGATATATTTCATGCAAAGGTAACAAAGAGATGCACTATCAAATTGTTGTTGTTCAATATTAGTTAATTTCACCATAGATTTCCTACCCATTTTATAATAAAAAGAAAGAACTTTATTTAATGCTATATCCTCTATAGCACTTAAAAAACTCTCGACGCAATCTAAACCTATGAACTGCTGATAAGATTTAGATCCGTCGAAGTTATTAACAAGTAAAATACCAGCAGATATTGGCATGTGTCGTTGGAAGTGAACATTGTCGGAAGGTAAAATAGCCTCAAAATCGGCATAAACTACAAAAGGAGGAGTTACTGTTTTCGACCAGTCAGTAAACTGTAATAATTTATTTTGAGGGAATGTGTAAAGCGTCGTTCCTAACTGATTTCTTTTACACAATACTTCATGTTTGCCTGCGCGTGTTTATTTTTAAACCCATTCAAACACCGCTGGCACCATAATGAACGTATTTGTGTAGTACAATTAGTGTTTATGTGGCAATTCATTAGCTTATTTAAGTTGCTTATAGCAACTTAATGGAAATTGTTTCCTTTATTTAATAATAATAAATTAATTATAGTTCCATTTAAAACTTTGGAACGATGTATAACAGGGGTGCCCACTAATTTTTCTAGGAGAGCTACATTCACATCCAAAATGTGTATGCGATCTACTTTTTTAATACTTACATAATATTTACCTACAATGCAATAAATTCATCACAATAAAACAAATATATGTCAAAATATGGAAAATTAAAGTATATAACTATTTATTATAAAAAAATGTAACTTAGGAAATCAAATTTAATGAAAATTATTTTTATATAGAACTTTTCGATGTTGATGCTCTACATAGGGTTGAATCCACTAGATTTTTGTAGTTTGGGATATAAGTGCTAAGACAACTTCTTAGGCTGGATTCCAAATGGTCATCTGTTAATGTTGCTCGGTACTTTGACTTTATAATTTTCATATGTGAAAAAGCAGACTCACATAAATAAGTTGAACCAAAAAATGATACTAAATTTTCGAAGCATTTTTTCAAGTTTGAATATTTATCCTCTGATAGATATTTCCATACATTTGGTTCGGAAGATCTTGATTTAATGAAGATATCATTTTGAAGTGTGATTATTTCCATTTCAAGTATAGGGATATCCATTTTAAACAAAGTTGAAATTGAATCTGCAACAATTTCTGGTTTTATTTTTGGATTAAACGGAAAGGACATAAATGCAGCCACAATTTCAAGTTTCTTGAAGTCTTGAAAACGTCTCTCGAACTCTAAAACCAAAATTTTGATCTGTTCCGCATATCTCGTAATATTAAAGTTGACATTTTCAGATTCTTTTAATTGTGACAACATATTTGGAAAATAACTTAAATTTTTGTCTTCTATTTTGGTAATAAGTAAATGAAGCTTCTGTATAAATGCATTGATTGAACTTATCATATCGAATATCAATTTATCCTTACCTTGTAAGTCGAGATTTAATTCATTCAGAATTGCAGTAATATCTACTAAAAATGCCAAATCCAAGAGCCAAACATCATGTTCCAATTGCTTGAACTCATCACCTCTTGCGGCAAGGAACAACTTAATCTCAGAAAGCAAATCTCTAAATCTTTGTAAGAATTTTCCTCTACTTATCCACCTTACATCTGAATGCATCAGTAATTCAGTAGGACCTTCGCTATTACTTTCTTCAATTTGTAATTTGAAAAGTCGTCTCTGAAGACTTCTTGCACAAATCGAGTTAGCAATTTTGAATGTTATTTCCATAATATCTCTCATATTCAGAATTTTAGCACACAAGGCTTGTTGATGAATAATACAGTTGTAGGAAAGAAAATCTGGGATTTCATAATCATTCCTACAATATGCTATAAATCCGTTGTGACGCCCTGTCATAGCTGGTGCGCCATCTGTTGTTATTGATACAAGCGTACAAATTTGGAGCTGAATGCTGTTGGCATAAGCTTTAAAATTCTGAAATATATCCTCACCTCGAGTTTTACTTTTGAGTGATATAATTGTTAATAATTCTTCCTTCGTAGAAAAATCTTTAAAGACCATTCGAATAAAAATTATAAGCTGCGAAATATCAGCCGCATCAGTTGATTCGTCTGCTTGCAATGAAAATGCGGTACAATTTCCTATGTCTAACATTAACTGATTTTTTAAATTGGAACTTATTTCTTGGACTCTCCGTGTAACTGTATTACGGGACAATTGCATATCAGTAATAGCAGAAATTATATCTGATTTATTTTTAAAATCACAAAATAATGATTCTGCCACTTCTAAAAATGCTTCTTTTACAATTACTCCATGACTAAAAGATTTCTTATTTTTTGCCAGAATGTAGCTTACTCGGAAAGATGCAGCTGTAGCTGACTTTGATTTGGATGTTAGCTTCGTAAAAAATGACTGTTGAAAAGAAATGCATGTTTTCAGTTCCATGATTTTAGACTTGCGTAGTTCACTGTCAAGTGGATAATCAACTGCAAAAGTCTTATGAATTGTCTTGAAATGCCTTTCCAAATTCCCTCTTTTTGGTAATGAAATAGTAGCTTTACAAATTAAGCAACAACATTTACCTTTAATCATTACAAAAAAGTACTCCTTCTCCATTTCTTCGCTATAATGATAAGTCTTGGCTTTTTTATTTAGCATTTTTTTATTTAGCATTTTTAAACAAAATTAATTTAACAAAAAAGCTTAAGAAAATTTTTCACTTTGTTACACCAACCAAAATTAAATTAAACTAAATAAACAAAATTAAATTAAACTAAATTAAACTAAATAACATTTTGGAAATGGTGAAATCAAAATTAAAAAATGTTATTTAGTATTACCATAGCAATGGAACACAGAACATGAAAATTGGCAAAAAATTTAAGCATAAAACAGAAATTTTATATAAAATCTAAATTTATATAAAAAATATTTTTTTATGAAGATCTACTAAAAAATCCTTCGCGATCGACCTTATGGGCACCCCTGATGTATAATATCCAAATGCAGATGTTTTAATACATGATTGTCGGTTAATTGTCTAGTATTGACCAAGGAGACCCCCTCACTATAGTCTGAATAATCCATACTTTTTTAGTGTAGACTACCTATTTCTATTGAAATTCTCACTGCCAAGGAGACCCACCCAAATAATACTGACTTATCCTTGGCTTTTTGTATTGAAAAAAATTTTTTGTATTGGAAATCCCAGAAAAAANATTCCCAAAGATTACATAGACTAATTTAGTCGACAAATTTGAAATGTTATTTAAATATAATTAAAATAAATATAAGAAACATCCCGGAACGTCAATTGATATTCCGGCAATCAAAAATTCTATACATGAATAAGTCAAAGGCACAGAGTTCCGAAGGTCGAGGCATAAAATTAAGGCGCACAATTGTCCTTCAGAACAAAAAGTTATCAGGCCATTAAGTGTCATCAAATAAATTCTAGAATTTTAATTAAAATGAAAAAAAGATTTTTTTTAATTATAATTATTAGTATTATTATTATTATCATTGGTGTCATTAGTGGAGTAATTATAATTATGGTAATTAATACCATATTTGTGTATTAGTTGGTCCATATAACCGCAGAGTTTAATACGAAAAAAGGCATAGCAGATAATTCTTTGAAGTTTATTATACTAGTATTAGGAATTTCTGTTTTAGTTGGTTGTTTTCCAAGTATAATTTCTGACATTATTTTGTTTGCAGTTGTTAAGTGTTTTATGTCGAGGCTGGATGTAAGATGTTCAAAATGATCCGATTTGAATTGTGCATCTTGGTCAGTGATGATAGAGGTTGGAATTCCATAACGTGAAAACCAGGTGGATACTAAAGCTTGTGCGAACGTGTGATCAGTGATGCCATGGATAGGAATGGCCTCAAACCAGCGTGTTTTCCGATCAATCACTGTTAGGATGTAACAAAATCCGTCGTCTGCTGGTAGTTGACCGACTAGGTCAATGTGAAGTGTGTCGAATATCGAACCCGTTGGGAAAGGAGTGATTGGTGGTTTAGTGTGTCGGTTCACTTTGTGTTGTTGGCAGCCACATTCAGACACCCACATTTTACATCTTTGAATAATGAGAACCATGTGACTTTTTGGCGTAGGACTTAATTCCTGTGTAGTGCAAGTTGTGAATGCGAGAAATGCTTCTTTCCGAAAGGAAGCGTGTAGGATTGGTCTGAAAGTGATTTTATACATTGCATCATAATGTATACCGTCTAGTGTCTGTAACGAGTCTTTGAAGTGGATGAGATCTTCTGATATCGGTGGGGTTGAACGGAGAACATCTTGAGTAATTACTGGGGTTGATGAGATAGATGGTGAAATGTTTCTGGAAAGATAGTCAGCGATCACATATCTTTACCGGAAACATGGGCGAACTTAATGTCGAAAGATGATAGGTATGTGATATGACAATGTACCGTGTTTGATTGGTCTTTCATGGTGAGACAATGGATAAGAGGTTTGTGATCAGTGAAGACTGTGAATTGTCTGCCTCCTAAAATGTGGCCAAAATGCTTAACAGCTAGAAAAATAGCAAGTAATTCTCTATCAAATGCACTGTACTTTGACTCTGCCAATGAAATTTTCTAGAGAGTGAAATATTGTCTTTAATTTGATGAAGAACTGCGCCGGTGGCGATATTTGATGCATCTGTTATGAGAGTGAATGGGAGGTCATGACTCGGGTAGTGAAGAGTTGTAATCTTGAATAAAGCGTCTTTGACTGTGTTGAATGCGTCACGTGTTGTGTCGGACCAGTTAATGGTGGAGATTTTCTTTCATTTGTTCAGTGCTGAAAGAGGTGCCGTTATGTGTGATGCATTTTTTATGAATCTGTGACAGAAATTTACGATGACCAAAATCTACGTAGTTGTGTTACGGTGGTGGGTAATGGAAAGCTGCGGATTACATCAAGTCGTTCAGGAAAAGGTTCGCAACCATTAGATGAGAGTATGTGACCAAGGAATCTGACGCGTTTTTGAAAGAAATTGCATTTATTTACATTGATCTGTAAGTTATAACGGTTCAATATGTCAAGAACAGTGTGTAGATCTTTGTTGTGGGTGTCGCGGTCGGGTAATGCTACGATTATATCGTCGAGGTATGCAAAAGCGTGGTGGACGTTCCGGAAGCGTCGTAAAGACTGAGCTGCATTCCTTAGGCTGAAAGGCATGAACATGTATTCAAAATTTTTAAATGGTGTGGTTACAGTGGTTTTGGGAACGTCATCAATATGTACAGGAAACTGATGGTAGGCTTTTGAGAGGTCAATAGTTGAAAATATGGTGGATTGTGAAAAGCGTGTTATTAAATCTTTGATAAGTGGCATTGGGTATGCATCGTGAACAGTCACTTGATTGAGATGACGGTAGTCGCCGCACGGCCTGAGTGAACCGTCTTTCTTGGTGAGTACGTGAATTGGTGACGCCCATGGAGATGATGAACAACTGATAATATCTGCATTCTCTAGACTGGTGAATTTGGCTTTAACTGCGTCGAGTTTGATGGGTGGGAGGGGTCTGGCTCGGTTGTGTTGTGGTATGCATAGTAATATCAGAATATAATGAGTCGATAGAGTTGTAGACTGTATGATTGGGGATTTTGTGATGAGGTTTGGGTATGTGGTTGAGATTGTCTCGATTATGTCGTGCATTGGCTCTGAATTAGGTGATTGTTGGATATCTGACATGTGTTTATTGTGTTCTATCATGTCAGTAGATTGGATAAAGCTGAGTTGGGTCGTTGGAGATGTCTGTGTAGAGATTGATGTTCTGTTTGGTGATACATTTGTGGATATAGGATTGAGATGTCTGTTTATAGTGAATAGTCGTCGAACTTTGCAGTCTATCATGAGGGATTGTTCACTGAGGAAATCGGAGCCTAGTATTGGATGAATTGTGTCTGCTATGAGGAAATTATAAGTGAAAGTTGAGTTCAATGTCGGTAATTTGAATGAAAGTTTTTATGTTCCCAAAAATTGTATTGGTGTGCCGTTTGCTGCCAATACGGTGAAAGGTTATTTGAGATCTGGAGTTATAGTGGTTCGGAAGATCCAAAATAATGATCCGGAGTAGACGAGGAAATAAATTGATGAGCTGGAATCTAAAGTTACTTCAACTGTAAAGATGTTGTTGATCGCGAAGACACTGTCTGAAAATCTAGGGTTTATAGACGGTGAAGTTAGATTTTTGATGGAGAATTGGAGTAGTTTTTGTCGTATTGTGGTTTGTTTGAGTGATGAATAGCTAAAGTGCAGCCTTTTGTTATTGTTATTTCATTGTTATTATGATGATTAGCATCATTATTATTATTATAGTATCATGCTATCGCGAATAATATATGTAAGATAGGTATGTATATGTAGTGGTTGAAATATCAAAATAACCACTATATTTAATACAACAATAGACTCCAATAATTATGAAAAGGGGTAAGTATTTAATATTATGGATTAAAAATAATAACATAAAAAAGCGAAATAACTCAATCTCAAAATTCAAATTCAAGGACGTATTTTTTTAATGGGGAAGAAATGTTATGGATACCTAAATTAGAAAATAAAGAAAATAATTGTCGAACGCGTAAAATGATTGGGGGGAAATAATTGTGAATAAATGGGTTATTCGTCTGGAACTCGGTAAAACAGGAATGAAGGGAAAACTTTGAAAAATGAGAAATGAACCGAAGAAAATCAATAAATAAAAGAAGGTCATTCCTAATTAATAAGTCCAAAAGCGAAAAAGGGAAAACAGAAAGTAAAACAAAGTTTGGATAGACTTGTTTTCTCGAGATAAAGAGAGAAAAGACCAAGGGAATCCTAGAAACTAGACTATGAAAATTGAATATATCTTGACAGATGTCCGAAATTACTGAATGCCAATGGGAACATGCAAAGAATAAAGAAGGAATTATCACTAAGTGATATCAGACGGAAAAGTATAAAAACCAAACACAAAATGAAAGGAGAGAATTGTTACTGAAAAGAGAGAACTATTGGAAAAGGAGGAAAATTGCCACGATAAAAACGTGATAAAAAAGAAAATTTGTTAGAGAGAAATTTGAAATAGTTAAAAGGAACTAGTGTATTGAACTAATAAATCATAGGTAGTTGGAAAACTCAAGTCAAGTCACACTTGTAAATGTTCTCTTGCTAGGTATTTTAAAACTCGGATTTAATTTTTCAATAAAACTTTTAAAATTAGCTGAATCGAAATCGATAACGGAAGTCCATCTTCTAAAATCGATACCCTGTCAAAAGGCCCTTAGCAAAACGGCCCCGACAAAGGACCGCGTAGATAGAAATATTTCTATGTATAAAAGAAAGATATTATACGTGTGTTGACTTCAAAATGACGTCATCCGTGACTTTTTATGCGTCAACTGGTAAGTGCCAAAAGAATACCTATCTTTGGCTACAAACGATTTGGACTGTTTAAAGTAAGTTCAATATGTTTGTTATTACACATACATATAGTACCATGGAATGGTTTTGGCGGGGAGGGGGTAGTTGGAATTTCATATAGACCAGGAGAGGCCGGAATGGTAAATTTGGCAAGAATTCAATCAATCTTGTCAGTGAAGAATTCACGGATTGCATTAGCAAGAGTGGATGTATCAGGCTGGTCAGGAAGAGAATATGTGGCGCTGCTGTGTAAAATAGAATTTAGGGTTTTCCAGAGCTAGTGGGGATAAGTGTATAGTTGTTGATGGGGTGTGAAACTTCCGGAAACAGTGTGTTTTTTTTACTCAATGTTTACGTGGTTCTTTTTGCAGGGACCCTTTTGACAGGGGTCGTTTTTGCCAAGGGCCTTTATATCAGAGGCCCTTTTGCCGGGGCCTTTTCGGGGCCGTTTTGCCAAGGGCCCTTTTGTCAGAACCCTTTTTGAAGGAACCGTTTTGTCCTGAGCCCTTTTGACGGGTCACCTCTAAAATTAGACGATTTAACCCTTTCCAGCCCAGTGATTCCAAATGGAATCATTAGTTAAAAACTCAGTAATCATACCGACGATGGTGATTGGTCGGTACTATAGAAATTCGTTTTGTGGTTATATAATTTTATATCGACATTTCCTTGTTGAAGTAGGGGGGGTATTGTTACTAAATTTAGGGTTTTTCGGTAATTTTATTGGAAGATAAGGCCGTTAAAGCTAAATTTAGGGGAATTCCCAAATTAATAATTTTGTTTATAATTTTATTTTTATAAAATAAAGATAATTATATTAGTAATATAATAAAATTAGTGGGAGCGACTAGGTGGAAAATAATGAATATATAAAAAATGTAATAATAATAGTAATAACGCTTATGGTAATAATAATAATATTAATAATAATAACTATAAATGAAAATTTATATTTTTATAAGAGTACCACATATAAACAGCTTGAGGGGATCATTTCCGAAAAATTATGAAATTATATTTTTAAATGAAATATAATTTAACTCTATATGAATATGATCTAATTCAATATATACCTAAGTAATAGTTAATTTGAGGGGGGTCGGTTACGAAAAATACAAGTTATTTTTTTAAAGGTAATATAAGTTAAATATATCTGAAAACAAATTAAATTAGTACTTTTTGGTAATCATTAATGACTATATGATATGAGGGGGATCATTTATGAAAATTTACAATTTATATTTTTAAATATAATATAAGTTAAATATATATTAAGAAAAGCTAATTTAGTATACTTAAGTAATGTTTAATGACTATATGATTTTGAAAGGGGTCATTCATAAAAATTTACAATCTATATTTTTAAATATAATATAAGTTAAATATATATTAAGATAAGCTAATTTAGTATATTTAGGTGGTAGTTGATGACTATATGGTTTATGGGGAGTATTTGATGAAAGTTTTCAACTATAATTTTACCGGTAATCTAAGTTAAGTATATATATATATATATATATATATATATATATATATATATATATATATATATATATATATATATATATATATATATATATATATATATATATATATATATATATATATATATATATATTATAAAATAGTCTAAATTAATGCTTTTAGGTAGTGGTTAATGGTTATATGATTTAAGAGGGTTATTTATGAAAAGATTTATATTGTAAAGGTACTGTAAGTTAAATTTAAATGTAAAATAGTATATTAATGCTTTTAGATAATAATTAATGGTTTTATGATTTAAGGAGCTAGTTATAGGAATTTCTAAATTATATTTTACAATGTCACTTCATAAAGTATATAATAAGATCGCCCAAATAATAGTCGATGGCTATAAGCTTTGGGGTAATTATAAAATTATAAGATGTAAATATATGAATAAATGAACTTTAGATTAACATGATATTAGTTTAATATACAGTGTGAGAGGGTCATTTAAGAAAATTGTAAGTTGTCGTTCTTGGATCGCGTATTGTATGTGGAAATCCTTAATGAGTTTTATCAATACGGTCGCTGATTACTACATTAGGATGTTATTCGCTGGAGATTGTGGTTTTATTTTTAGGAATTGAAGCGACATGTATACGACTCTTTATTAGTATTATTACGGTAGTTTGAGAAAGTTACCAAATCATCATTTCATGGTATTGAAAGTAGTAATTCGATTTAAGCAAATATCCTCAATTTCGATATTATACGATAGATCATTTAAAAATTTCAAGAATTTTAAATTTTTGATTTCGACATAAATATACGCAATAGGATTCCTAGTATGATTTAGAGTACTTTACGAATTTAGATATAACCGACTACACTATTTGTTGATAAAATTGTGATTAGTTTAGGTCTGGAGCTTTACTTCGTTTATTGAGTCCTAGTGTGATGTAGAGATGTGATTTTTAGTGTTGATTTTATTAAGTGAATTATTCGTGCAATATATATTCGATTACAGAAAGTTGCTTGCTTTCCTGGCCACACTGTGTCCACTACGACAAGCCCTAGTGTTATGTGAGTCGGTAATATATTACAGAGATATAGATACTACCATAACGAGTTTTGAGAACTCCGCCGTACCAGAGGGTATTTATCGACGAACCCAACGGCTTAATCAACCGAGTCAGTACGACATCCGACGACCAAAATTCGTATAAATATGAATAAGTGCATGTGGTGACCTGCGATCGTTAATGATAAAATTGAATGTGCAGGGTTGGCTGGGATCTCGCTTTAAAGTCGATGATAACCGAGGAACTCATTCAAACCTACACCTCTATAGTTAAATAAAAAGAATGAAAAATAGCCTCTGTTTGGTGTGTTGATGAGTAAAACAAATTCGAATTACTTTAATTCTCGAACATCCGATTTTTAATTTTTATCGATTTTGATGGCGATTTTTCAGTAAGAATTTTTGTTTTTATTTTTGAAATTTTATTTTTGAATTATATTTTAATAAATTTGCCTGCATGGTGGATTTCGGCATTTCCAGAACATTCCATGCTAAATTTAATTTATTTTTTATTTTTAAATTGTTTTTTATGATTTTTTTTCTAAAATTTTTATATTTTAAACTAAAATATTTATTTTTATGAATTTTATTGAGTCGTTTCGCGGTCATGATGGATTTCGCCATTTTATGAATTGTTCTGGATTTTTATTCAAAATTTTGATATAATTTTTCTTTCCGTAAGATTTTATGGAGATTTTCTTTAATTTTCTTTTTTTTAATTTTTACTAATCGCCTTTATTCGAATTTGTTTTTGTTGTTTTATGTCTTTCGGTTATATTTGAGTAAGTTTTCGTGTGATACTTCTTGCTCGTGTTTTATTTTATTTTTAATTCAGATGTTTTATTTTTGGGTATATTATCTCTCTATTATCATTGTTTACTTGGTGTTTTATATATTTTTATTTAAGTAAACTTAATGCTGGGTATGCGTGTTGTGTACTGACACATTTCGTCCCTTCCTAACTTTGGGTTTAGAAATCAGTTCTAGCCCAACAGTGTGATTGTGCGAGAGTGCCTGTCTGGGCTAGCAGATAGCACACGAATATTCTTATTCCTAGTGCAGTTGCTTCTCTGTCGCTTACTACCACACTGACGGCTGTGCTAATCGATTGGAATAGTTGTTTGGGGCGTGTGTTTATTGATCCTGACTCGAGAAATGGTCGTGTCGGATTATTAACAACGTTTACACGGTGAATAATCACTTTTCCTGTGATCGGCCGAAATCTTAGCCATTTCAAGATGTCCGATTTATAATTATGGTCATGAGCGAAATTCTTGCCATGGGTTGCAATTTATCAGATGCACTGACCCAAAACTGTCCTTACTGGTAATGGTTGAGTGAAATAACGGAGTTTTCTCTTAAGTTTTCCAGGGATGAATCAGCTGGTTCCTTAAGCTTATGCAATGATGATACTAATGTGCTTTTTCGTGTATTTAAAATAAATGTGTATTGTTGTCTTATTCGGAAAGTTTGATGATTGCCAAGATTTTCGAAGAAATCCGTTCTTAAATTTTATTTTTAAAAGGGTACAGACGTTTTTTGTGACTCGCTATTGATTTTTCATATATTTTAACAGGGATCTCTCCTATCATCCGGTTTACGAATGAAAGATTTGAGTCAGTTATGAACTTTTTTAATTGTTGCTTGCAAAAACTTCATACATAATAGACTTCCCGTCATCTCAAAACACGGGTTTATGAACATAACCGATTGAAAGGCGTGAGTAATTTTATTGAGCATAGAAAAATGCCTTAAGGCATAACTGACTAAAAAGATTTTAAAATTTTATAAAATTTGTTGGGGTTAGCGCAAAAACCAAAAATATCATATATAAAAGGAAAGCAAAAAGGAAAGCAAAACAAATAAAGGTAAAATCAATAAAAGTGGAAAATTAATTAAAACTTACTAAAAATCGGAGTATCGGGTATGGTTGAACGCAAAATTGATAGACGAGTTCAGAAATTATAATGAAAATGTAATAAGTTATTCACAAGGAAAGTTAATGCGAAAAACAAATTAATTAAAATTAATTAATCGGTAATGAAAGCCCGAGCCAATGGGAAATCCGAACACATGGGTAACCCGATGCCAGAGACACCCGAGCAATCAGATTAGAGTGAATATTTTGAGCCCTAACCAAGGATAAACAAATTAAAACTTTTAGAAAACCCTCAAATATTGACATTAGGATACCCGGTGAAATAATTGATTGACAATTCTCTAGATAATTGGACTCTCAGAAACAGTATAAAAGGAGAAGCTAAGAAATGAGCAATCCGCCATTTGGTCGAAGAGAAAAAGAGAGAAGAGAAGCAGAAATCTGGTGATCAGTAATCGAAAGAAGAAAGCTAGAAATTCAAAAAAGGTAAAACTCGTACAAAAAAAGGTAATTACACCTTGAGTTTTACCTTATCAAGCGGAAAGTTGTCTTGAGAGATGGGTGAAAATTGTGACAAATTGTAATTGTGATAAAGATTGAATAAAATTATTCTGTGTTGG